>JAEIIL010007260.1:0-10541 GCA_018905715.1 Drosophila lini | reverse complement strand
TTTGAACTGCAGAACATAAAATATAAGCCCCTAGTCTTGGCCAGATTTCTCTAGACTTGCTTACTAAGCCTGAAGGAATTATTATAGGGATATGACACTGAATTTATGACACTGTTTTGTATCTAATAATAAAATTAATAATTAATTCCCTAGTTAATTTCAAGATCTCTTTAGAGATCCATTTGGGATAAACTCCATTTCGACTATTTAGGGGGAATACTCCCATCCTGATGTCCTTGATAACTAAATGCAATCTCTCTCTTTCGCTCTCATTTGCTATTTATCACCGTTTAGGAATTATGACACTGAGCCGTGGCCCGTACAGCGAGCTCGATAAAATGAGCCTTTTTCAAGACCTCAAACTCAAACGGCGGAAAATCGATTCGCGATGCAGCAGTGACGGCGAGTCCATTGCGGACACGTCCACCTCATCGCCGGATCTGCTGGCGCCCATGTCGCCCAAGCTTTGCGATAGCGGCAGCTCCACGGGTGGTGGTCCAGGTGCCGGCGGTGGTGTGGTGGCAACGTCTGGTTCTGGTGTGGGATCCGGACTTGGTTCCCTGCCCCTGCCCATGGCCCTGCCCTTGCCCCTGCCTTTGCCACTGCCCCTAAATGCGTCCTCGCCGGCGGTTACCGTTTCCTTGGCGGCAGTGGTGGCAGCCGTGGCGGAAACGGGAGGTGGAGGTGGAGGAGGAGGAGGAGGAGGAGCAGCAGCAGGCGGAGGTGGAGTAGCAAGCACGGCGGTCTCCACATCATCGACAACAGCGGCAGTGGCCACCTCCTCGACATCCTCGACAACGCTCTCCTCCGCCTCATCATCCTCATCCTCCGCCTCATCATCATCATCCTCATCATCCAGCACATCGCCCACCGCTGGAGCGGGGGCGGGAAGTGCAACAGCTGGTACTGGAACTGGAATTGGAGCCTCCTCCACCTGTCCCGCCAGCAGCAGCAGCAGCAGCAGTGGCAAGAACCACATCAAGCAGGAGCCGCATCAGGCGGAGATCCATTCCTCCAGCAGTGCGATCTCAGCGGCAGCGGCCTCCACGGTGATGTCACCGCCACCGGCGCAACAGCAGCAGCAGCAGCAGACAGAGCCAACGGCCTCCGAGGGAAGAACAGGAGCTGGATCTGCACCTGGTGGTATGGGCCAGGAACATCAAAACAATAATGGCAGCAACGGCAGCAGTCGAGCCTCGCCCGATTCCCTCGAGGAGAAGCCTTCAACGACGACAACAACAACGGCGGCTTCAACGACGGTGGTGCCCACCAATGGTGTGGTGTCCTCCATGTCCAGTGGTAGCACCAGCGCCAAGCTAAGCGAGGCGGGCATGAGTGTGATACGTTCGGTGAAGGAGGAGCGACTGCTTAGTGTGTCCACCAAGATGCTGGCCTTCCAAAGGGAACAGGAATCCAAAGCGGCGGCGGCGGCGGCGGCAGCAGCAGCAGCAGCAGCGGCGGCGGCGGCAGCGGGACATGTGACAGTGCTAGTGACGCCCTCAAGGATCAAGTCAGAGCCACCGCCGCCCATAGCCTCGCCCTCCTCCACCTCCAGCACGCAGAGGGAAAGGGAACGAGAACGAGAACGAGAACGCGAGCGAGAAAGGGAAAGGGAAAGGGAGCGAGATCGTGACCGCGATCGTGACCGGGATCGGGATCGGGAGCGAGAGCAATCCATTAGCTCTTCGCAGCAGCATTTGAGTCGCGTCTCCGCCAGCCCCCCATCGCATGGCAGCCTGGGACAGTCGGCCATTGTCCAGACCCATCATCTCCATCAGCAGCTCACCCAGCCGCTGACGCTGCGCAAGAGCAGCCCGCCCACGGAGCATCTGCTTAGCCAGTCCATGCAGCATCTCACCCAGCAGCAGCAGCTACATTTGCATCATCTGCTGGGACAGCAGCAGCAGCAGCATCAGCAACAGCAGCAGCAACAGCAGCAGCAGCACTCTCCGCACTCGTTGGTGCGCGTGAAGAAGGAGCCCAATCAGGTGGGTCAGCGTCACCTGTCGCCGCACCACCAGCAGCAGCAGCAGCAGCAGCAGCAACATCTCCACCAGCAGCAACACAATCTCCACCAGCAGCAACACAATCTCCATCAACAGCAGCATCAACAGCAGCAGCCCCAGGCCCTGGCCCTGATGCATCCCGCCTCCTTGGCGCTGAGGAACAGCAACCGGGATGCGGCCATCCTGTTCCGGGTGAAAAGCGAGGTGCACCAACAGGTGGCCGCCGGTTTGCCGCATTTAATGCAATCCGCTGGTGGAGCAGCAGCGGCAGCAGCTGCCGCTGTGGCCGCCCAGCGGATGGTGTGCTTCAGCAATGCCCGGATCAATGGGGTCAAGCCGGAGGTTATAGGCGGACCGCTGGGCAACCTGAGGCCAGTCTCCGTCTCCGGTGGCGGCGGCGGCGGCGGTGGCAATGGCAGCGGTGGAAATGGTGGAAACGGTGGCAATGGCGGTATACCAGGTGGTGGCTCCGTCCAATGCCCATCGCCGCATCCCTCCAGCAGCTCGTCCTCGTCGCAATTATCGCCGCAGACGCCCTCACAGACGCCGCCAAGGGGTACGCCCACAGTGATTATGGGTGAGAGCTGTGGCGTTCGCACCATGGTCTGGGGTTATGAGCCGCCACCGCCATCGGTGGCGCAACAGCAGCAGCAGCAACAGCAACAGTCGCAGCAGCAGCATCCAGGACAGCATCCGCAACAGCAGTCGCCGCATCACCAGCATACGCAGCAGCAGCAGCAACAGTCGCAGCAACAGCAGCAGCAGCAGCAACAACAACACTGCCTATCCTCGCCCTCGGCGGGTTCATTAACGCCCAGCTCCTCCGGCGGCGGTTCGGTATCCGGCGCGGGCACGCCCTCATCCGTGACGCCGCAAAACAATGAGGAGGCCGCCCAGCTGCTGCTCTCCCTGGGCCAGACCCGCATCCAGGATATGCGAGCCCGGCCGCATCCCTTTCGCACGCCCCATGCCCTCAATATGGAGCGCCTGTGGGCGGGCGACTACTCCCAGCTGCCGCCTGGCCAGCTGCAGGCACTGAATCTCAGTGCCCAGCAGCAGCAGTGGGGCAGCTCCAACTCCACGGGCTTGGGTGGTGGTGGTAGCACCCTTGCCGGAGCACTAGGCGGACGCGGCGGTGGCCTTGAGGCGCCGCATGAGCCCACGGACGAGGATGAGCAGCCGCTGGTGTGCATGATCTGTGAGGACAAGGCCACCGGCCTGCACTATGGCATCATCACGTGTGAAGGGTGAGTGTGGCTGTGGATGCTAAACCCAATCCCCTGGACTATATATTTTCTATATATTTCGGAACAGGTGCAAGGGCTTCTTCAAGCGGACGGTGCAGAACAGGCGTGTCTACACCTGCGTGGCGGATGGAACCTGCGAGATAACCAAAGCACAGCGCAACCGTTGTCAGTATTGTCGATTTAAGAAGTGCATCGAGCAGGGAATGGTGCTGCAAGGTGAGTGGTTATGTTCTTTAATGATCCCTGATCCCTTTTCCATGATCCCTTTTCCATGATCCATAATCCTTGATCCCTCCTCCCCCAGCTGTTCGCGAGGATCGCATGCCTGGCGGTCGCAACAGCGGCGCCGTCTACAATCTGTACAAGGTGAAGTACAAGAAGCACAAGAAGACCAACCAGAAGCAGCAGCAGCAGCAGCAAGCGCAACAGCAGCACCAGCACCAGCAGCAGCAGCAGGCGCAGCAGCAACACCAACAGCAGCAGCAACAGCAGCACCAGCAGCTGCACTCGCCGCTGCATCATCTGCATCATCAGGGCCATCAGGTGGTGGGTCACCAGGTGGGCCATCATCCGCAGCAGCAGCATCATCCGCAGCTATCGCCGCATCACCTGCTCTCGCCACAGCAGCAGCAACTGGCAGCGGCCGTTGCAGCAGCAGCCCAACAACAGCAACAGCAACAGCAGCAGCAGCAGCAGCAGGCCAAGCTGATGGACATGAAGCCCATGTTTCTGGGTCCCGTGCTCAAGCCAGAGCTGCTGCAGGCGCCACCGATGCATAGTCCGGCGCAACAGCAGCAGCAGCAGGCGTCACCGCATCTCCAGCTGAGCTCCCCGCACCAGCAGCAGCAACAGCAGCAGCCACATCATCCGAATCATCACCAGCAATCCAGTGGAGGTGGCGGCGGTGGTGCCGGCTCTGGAGGAGGTGGCGTGGCTGGTGGAGGAGGCAATGCTGCCCAGCTGCCGCCGCATCTGGTCAATGGAACCATACTGAAAACAGCACTGACCAATCCCAGCGAGATTGTGCATCTGCGCCATCGCCTAGACTCGGCGGTTAGCTCATCCAAGGATCGCCAGATCTCCTATGAGCACGCCCTGGCCATGATCCAGACCCTGATCGATTGCGATGCCATGGAGGACATTGCCACGCTGCCGCACTTCAGTGAGTTCTTGGAGGACAAGTCGGAGATCAGCGAGAAGCTGTGCAACATCGGTGACTCCATTGTGCACAAGCTGGTCTCGTGGACAAAGAAGTTGCCCTTCTATCTGGAAATACCCGTGGAGATACACACCAAACTGCTGACGGACAAGTGGCATGAGATTTTGATCCTTACCACGGCCGCCTATCAGGCGCTGCACGGCAAGCGACGCAGCAGCAGCGATGTAGGATCGGCGGCGGGACAAGCAGCGATAACTGGTTCTGGCACCGGAGTGGGTGGTGGTGTGGCCAGCAGTAGGCACGGTTCGCCGGCATCAACACCGCTGGCCACGACACCGACCACAACGCCACTGCCATCGCCCGCCCAGCCGCTGCACAAGGACGATCCGGAGTTCGTCAGCGAGGTGAACTCGCATCTGAGCACGCTGCAGACCTGCCTCACCACGCTGATGGGCCAGCCCATTGCCATGGAGCAGCTGAAGCTAGACGTTGGCCATATGGTGGACAAGATGACCCAAATAACGATCATGTTCCGGCGCATCAAGCTCAAGATGGAGGAGTATGTCTGCCTCAAGGTCTACATATTGCTGAACAAAGGTACGTGCTCCGATTTCACCCCCACCAACTCAGTGCTCATGTTATACCCGTTTTTGTTGCCGTTTGTAAATCCAGCAGAAGTGGAACTGGAGAGCATCCAGGAGCGGTACGTCCAGGTGCTGCGCTCCTATCTGCAGAACTCGTCGCCGCAGAATCCGCAGGCGAGGCTCAGCGAGCTGCTATCCCACATACCAGAGGTGCGTATTTTGGATTTAGTATAGATATTACTTGTACAAATATATGTAGATCCCTTGATCCCTGGACTAATCCCTGTATTCCGATACTTCCACTTGGCTTTCGCTTACCTCACTTGCAGATCCAGGCCGCGGCCAGTTTGCTGCTCGAGAGCAAGATGTTCTATGTGCCCTTCGTGCTGAACTCGGCGAGCATAAGGTAGCAGATGCTTGAGCACGGCCTGCTGCCCACTGCCCACCATCACCAGCCAGGAGGAGCAACAACGCCAGGACCCGATCCCATGCCAGAGCGTCAGCACCAGCAGGAGCGGCAGCTGGAACGGCGCAGAAGCAGACAGCAGCAGCATCAACTGCTGCGTGATCTGCCCAAGATCAAGATTGAGATTGGGGCCCAGGAGCAGGACCAAGAGCAGCAGCAGCTGGAGGAGGAGCAACAGCTGCAGCAGCAGTCACGAACCACATCCACGTCCATTTTAAAGACTTCACTGCTGAGCGGAGCAGCAGCCACCTTGGCCACCTTGACGGCGGCTGCCGAGCAGATAGCCCGCTCCTCCTCCTCCTCCACCTCCGCGGACACTGCCAGGGATTATTCCAGCAGCAGTGGAAGCAGCAACAGCCACACTCCGGCGGCGGGCAAGGCATCAAACCATCACGGCAGCAGCAACAGTTTAGAAGAGAGCAAAAGACTTGAGCATCAACAGCAGCAACCACAACAGCAGCAGCAGCAGCAGCAGCAGCAACAATATACATCAATTCTACACACGGCCTTAATGTCACAGCGCTCCATGTCCGCGGCGGCGGCAGCAGCAGGAGGAGCCACTGCAGCTGCAACAACGACAACAGCAACGCCGACGACAGCCACCACCACATCGCCCACGCCGGCGCATGTGCTCAAGACGGCGGTGACTTTGGCCAGTCTCAGTGAGATAGCCACGGCGCGTCAGCAGCAGCAGCAGCAATTGCTGGCAATGCAACAGCAGCAGCAGCAGCAGCAACAACAGAAACTGCCCCGAAGGATAATCAACTTTGGCAGCAGTTCGGCTACAAAAGGTATGGGAGTGGGAGCAGCAGCAGCAGCAACAGCAGGAACAGCAACAACAGCAGCAGGAGCAGGATCCGGAGCAGGACTCGGAACAGGATTAAGCTTGGTGGCAGCCAGCAGCAAGCAAATGCCAGCGGCAACGCCAGCACAAAGCCGTCAAAATCGCCAAATGAATTTGGGTCAAAATCATGGCCAGAATCTGGTGGCGAATGGTAAGCAGAAAGAGTTGTGAGCCCTGTTGTTAGCGATAACCACAGTTCCTGTTCCTTTGCCATGCCAGCAGCAAGGACAACCGGTAACAGTAGCAACAGTAGCAACAGCAACAGCAGCAACAGCAGCAACACCAACAGCATCAAGCAACGCCTGCTCAATGGCAACTGTTGCAACAGAAGCAACAAGATCAACAACAATGCCAGCAACATGAGCAACAACATGGTCAACATACAGACCCAAACCGATGAGCTGGAGTTGCCACTGGCCTTAGATCCACACACTGCCACATTATCAACGACATCTTCATCAACAACAACATCTGCATCAACATCAATAACATCGCCAAGAACATTAAGCACATGCAACATTTCATTCGAAACACAAGCAACACAACAGCAACAGCAACAACAATGGACTGCCGTGTCGCCGAAGGAGCCAGCTGGAGCTGGAACGACACAAACACAAGCAACATTAGCACCACAACAACAACAACAACAACAGCAACTTCAACAACAACAACCAGAACAAGAACAAGAACCACTGCCACAGTCACAGTCACTGCCACAGCAAGCAATGCAACAAGCAACAACCAATATCAATACAAGAATCAAGAAAACTACAACAACAACAACAACAGCACTACAACAACAACAACCACAACAACAACAACAACAACATACCAGCAACAACAATAACAATAATAATTATAATAATCTTAGTGCCGCCACTGCCAGATCCAACTCGAACTCCTCAAACTCCTCACCCGCATTCAATCCAAATCCAAATCCAAATCCTAATCGAAATCGAAATCGAAATCGAAATCCTTCCCCAACACCACCACCTGCCACCACCACCTCAGCTTCTGTTACTGTAGTTGTGTTCAAAACAATGTTACCTGATGACTGAATTATTTTAGAATCGTACACCTAGAGAGCATGTTTTATGATTATTAATTACCACTTACGATTTACGGATTACGATTTACAATTTACGATATATGATTAACGATAAACTAGACGCATGTACAAGGCAATACATGCGATACATATATATATATATATATATATATATACATACGATGCGATTTTTTGTATAATTATGGATATCATTATCTATTAACTATTCATTAGTTATATCTTATCGATTATTACTATTATTACTATTACTATACTATTATTACTATTATTACTATTGCTACATGCATAATGTAGAGCCTAATTGATCTATCGTGTATTTTAGTTTGTCTAATTGTTGGAACACCCTGTACCATATCCCATATAAAACACACACACAGAAACACATACATGCGCCACACCCCTCACAATAACTAGAAAGCTAGGAAACTATGAGAGCGAAGTTAAACATGTAAAATCATGTCATATATTTTTTTTTTTTCTGAAATATCGTCATTGAGCAGTTGAAGTGTTAACATGAGTAATGCGTACGATTAAATGAGTATGAGTAGTGAGTAATGAGTAGGGGAGTACCGCGTAACGAGTAACGAGTAAAGTGTAACGAGTAGCGAGTATATGTAATGTAGCCACAATGCCACACACAGCTAATAGCAAGCATTTAGGATGCGTGCATATGTCAGTTATCTATTCTATTCTATTCTATTCTTTTTTTTTTTTTTTTTTTGTATTAACTTTAAATGTATGTAAACTATAGGAATATATATAGTATATATATTATGTGTAACGATGGAGAGAGAGACGACGAGGAGGAGAAGGAGAAGGAGCTGGAAATGCGACCACACCAAGTATAATTAGTAACCGTTTTCTGGAACTGGAAACAAAGGCAGAGAGAGAGAGAGAGAGAGAAAGAGTGGGAGGGAGAGAGAGAAGAGTGTTTATAGCAATTTGTGGAAAACGGAAACGGAAGTAGCGCTGGACTGCCAGAGATCATCATCAAAACCTTTATTGGTTCGAACTTCGCTCGCAACTCTTGCAGATTTATACTGTTTAGATACTGTTAGTTAATAAAAATCCCCCTCAAGACCCCTTCCCCCCCCTCCCCCCACACATGTTAAATACATATATACACTCACACACACACACACTAGCTATATATATATATATATATATATACAACACATATATGTGTAAGACATGGGGAGCATGAGGAGAACTCTCGACAACATCAACTGCATCTTAGAAACACACGCATTTCCCCCTCCCAATTATATGTATGCGAGGAAGGATCTGCAAGGATCTGTGAGGAGGGACGAGGCGGGGTAGCGTTCACACACACACACACAGCACGCTCACACACCCACACACACTGTTTACACACTATATACCTAAGTTAAGGACGCATAATCACATACTACACATTAATTACGCATAGTACATACAACAAAAACAAAAACAAAAACAAGCAAACTTTCTTAAGAAATGAAAAACAAAAATGGAAACAAAAACAAAGCTAAGAGAAAAACGAGAGAAGAAGCGCAAGAGAAAGGATTAAATATATATATATATATATAATATTATATTATTTTTTTTTAAATCTAAAATCCGATTGCGCAATTGTATATCGTAATCGTGTAATCGTCGCAACCCCCCCATCATCCCCCAAGAATACAAAATCGCCAATCGCCCATCGCCCCCCCAAATTGGCGGTATCGATGCCCGGATTGTTATCGATAATATATATGGTCGTAAAAACACTACGTTTTATTTTGTAAATGTATTAATTTTGTTGATTTTTTTGCTGTCTGTATACATTTTTTTTAACAACATTTTTGAATAAATGTAATTCTTGAATATATAGCTTTTTTTTCTTGTTTGCTTTGTTTTTTACAATTTCTTTGTTTGTTCCCCAAATATACCAGAGTCCTTTGGTTTGTATATATTATAATATAATATTTATAATTTATATTAATTTTATTTCCTCAATTTTTGTTGAGAAAAATCCTTTATAGTTTGAATTTTACATGAATTTTACATGGCTCTGGGCTGTCGCCACCTAACGGCTGCCCTGGAAAGTAGGCAGAAGATAGCGGATCCCAGATCCTCGATAGAAACACTCCCTCTCCCGAAACCGCCACCGGAACCGGAAGTAGCGAAACGTATGCTAAAAAACCAAACACGTTTTTACACGAAGAACAAAGACGAACGAGACGAGACGAAACGAGAAAAATAAAAGCAAGAGTCTGACATCAAATTGCCTTCAAAAAAATGTTATTTTCGAGTTCTTTTCTTTTTTTGTCTGTAGTTTTTTTAACAAAAAAATGAAAGAAATAAAACTGCAAAAAAAACAACAGCATAAATAAGCAAGAAAAAACATACAGTGCGTATATATGTGTGTTTATATAAGCGAAAAGGCATAATAATCAATTAACGATATGAAATAAAAGCAAATTAAAGGGAATATCGGTTAAGGTTGAAGGCTAGCAGAAGGATTAACATTTTTTGTAGAGTAAATATATGGCAGTAAAAAAAAAAAAAGAGGAAAAAACTGGAGAGGGAAGTAATTAAAAAATAAACAAATATTTTTGCACAGCGTGTTATCGAATAAGTGTTAGACTTTAGACTTAAACTATAATCGAGATTCAAATCAATCAAAGCCCAAGCCCCAGTACCCGCCACCCCCTCTGGCCTCCCTTGATTATTAATCTGATTTGATCAGATCAGGCGGATCTTTGTCTTTGTAAATACATATACATCAGAGAGAGATAGAGAGAGATGACATTGCGAGATATAGACATTAGTTAGCTAATTTTAACAACAGAACATGAACACTCTCCCAGAACAAAAACTCACTGGAATGCTCAACTCGAATGCCCGCTTATGAGACCCAGACCCAGACCCGGCTCCCAGCTCCGCTCTTGGTTAGATCCGACTTGCATCCGCACACAGACCCCCCCACACCACACCACACCACACCACTTCCCCATAGTGTATAGCGTGGATGCAATATGAACTTCTTATGGTGCTTAATCTGGATCTTGATCTTGAGGACAACAACCCAAGCCTACAACTCAAATTATGGGACTGATGCAAAAAAAAAAAAACAAAAAAAAAACAAACAAAAAAGAAAAGAAAAAACGAAAATAAGAAATAAATAAAAATAAATAAAAAC
>JAEIIL010007255.1:0-43564 GCA_018905715.1 Drosophila lini | reverse complement strand
CGTCTGTCACCCATTTAATATTTAACTAACCATAACGGACCCACTTAATTAGGCCACTCTGTCTGACAAAAAAAAATACAAGTTAAACTTTGCCGTAGCCTTAATTGGCTTGACTCCGATTAACTGAAATGTATCTTGAGGATACAGTAGACGCCGCTTGCAACGGTGTGAAGCCAGGAGCGCACACCTACTACTTCTACTTGCAAGGAAAGCACACACCCAAGACCTTTTTCATGTTTGGCTGCGTTAAATACACACTCACACTTGGTTAAGTTCACTTAAAGTTCTGATCCCCGTCTGAGCGGCGGCTTTAAAACATTTTCCTTTTTTTTCCTCTTGTTGTGTGTGTGTTTATTTTTTTTTGCGGTTAAGCTCCTGCAGTAGCATAAACCGGAGCAGCTTATAAGGCTAAATTTAAAAGCGACATGCTTATATATGCATGCCCAGCACAGCACAGCCGAAAAGCCCACTCTCTCACACACACTCGCGCGGAGGAAAGCAACTTACATATGTTATTATCGCACAAACTCGCAAATTTTCGACAGAGATAGAGGGAGCGAGCGAGCGAGCGAGCGAGCGAGCGAACGAGGCGGCAGAACTGTGGCCCAACGACTCCCAAATGTATGCTACGTTTTTCAGCATTTTTCCTGCTGCGCTGCCCAGCGCCAGCTGCGCAGTCAACGTTTTGCGCCAACTAGCAGGACAACATCCCCAATGGACGCTCATCATATATATCCTGGTCCTCACCCAGAACCTTCTTGCGGCTGCTGCTACTTCTGCTTCTGTTTGTTTTGCAGCTCGTTGACATTTCATGTCACTGTGTCACCGGCATAAAAAATTAAAAGTATAAAAATGATGCCGACCTCTGTGATCCGCCCTCAGCCGCCGCCGCAGCAGCACCCGCACTCCTTTGGGCAAATCGCTGGCATTATATGCGTAATAAAAACTTGCGGTCTGCCTGCCAGCCCCGCAATCCAGTCAACCTGCCTCTTGTTGACCTTTTCGTGGCATTCGTCCTTCCCTTCAAAGGAAGATGATGGCGGCAAAGGCTGTTGGAGAGGGCGGCATGGACATTGACACTTTAATGTGTAGTTTGATCTCAACTACACTCTACAATCATTTTGGATTTGGTCATGGTCTTTATCTGGTTTTTCTTTATTTAAAGGCTTAACACGTAGCATTAATGAATTTGCCTAATTTTTATCTAAATTTTTAAACCAAACAACATCCTAGATACTGATTTATCTTAATTCTTTTTATTTATCTGACAGCATATATAGGTTTTTAAGTTATGAATATACTATTTCTCTAGCCAATATCCCACAGTTTTAATCATTTTTCATAGAGTATCCATGCTTCAGCCCACTGAACTCACGCTTTTCTGTACCATACAACAATGTTGTTTACTTGTTTTAAAAAGTTTTTTCAACTAAGTAGGGGTCAGATGGCAACCCGCATCTGCAAGGTCCTTGGACGGAGGGGATGTTGCGCGTGACAGACGCTGCTGTTGACTGTCTTTGGCCCCGGCCTGTCCTGCTCCCCAATCTCAGGCCCCTCCCTAGCTGCTGCCCGCCCTCGGACCCCCTGTGTTCTTGGCCCAAGGCGTTGCCTGTTTGCCGCTTGTCTGTCAGCCAACAAGTTAGTCATTTTCTGAATCAAAAAATAAAACGCAAATAAAAAACTTTTACGACATATTTATCTTTTTCGTTTGTCGTTTTGTCGTCTGCCGTCCAACATCCTGACATCTTCGACTTTGTCCCCACTGAGATACCCCGTGTGTGTGTGTGCTCAGGAAGGTGCAAAAGGTTGATACTACTTATATATACGCACTCAACTGTGTGATGTATCATTTGTTTTACATCGTCCAGGCGAAGGAAAATGACTTCGATTTGTCACCATCACCATAATGAAAAACAATCAGCAAGAGTGCCGGGCGGCGAGCTGAAGCTTTTCTGATTGCTTTTCCCTCTTGGTTTCTGGCCAGAATTTTTATGTTAAGTGCATATGGTGAATGACAGTTGGGAGATAAGGTAAATACCTGACGATATGACCAAAACAGATTTAATAAATTTGACCAGGAAATTGATGGCATATGTGGCATTTGAAATAATTAAGAAAGGCAGCATTCTAGAATTCTAAGAAATAATTGAACTAATTTGAAATCTTACTACCAGTTATTCTTCTGGAAAAGTTACTGAAAAATAAATGATTGATTAGACCAGAACCTTAGCTAGCTTCTCTTCGATTTAATTTTATTATTTCCGATTTTATTTCGAATGACCGCTGAAAAGAGTTTGTTTACTTGGAAAATACATTCATGGTAGCTTGAGAACCAAATGTTTATATTAATTGCTTATCGAATATATGCTAACTTTGTTATATTTGCAGCTTTATTTAATTTTTCATTTTCCACCAATTATACGAATTACTCCATATCCTATATCATATAATCACATGCATCTTTCTGGCTGCTTTTATGAACATGCTTTTATATAGTATGTGTAAAAAATATATTTTACTTAGCCGGAGCCTTGAGCTGACTGGAAATAACTTACCGACTTAGACTTGGACTGGCATTGAATGCCAGCCGGCTCTCCGGGCTCTCCGCTACACTTTTTGTCCCTAGTTTTATGGCCGGTCGTAATGTGCGCAGGTACCACATACTCGCACACTCAAGGCAAACCGTCGGGAGTCTTAAAGCTCAACAATCGTGCTAATGGCCCGTACTCGTCCTGGTTCTCGTCCTAGTCCGCGCCCTCGCCCTCGCCCTTGTCCCAGCCAGCGTCGTCGTTGTCGTCTGGTATGGCAAGGTGATCCAAGGCAGAGCCGAAAGTTTTTATTTGTTATTATATACTTTGGCGTGTCAAATAAACATCACACATCTAGCGTACATGAAGCATGTTTTATATGCGACTTCTCTGTGGCTGTTGAGGCCTCTACGTGTTGTGGTTGCGCACTTTCTTCTAGCTTTAATCCACTCTGAGAAAAGAGGCTATGGTAATTAAGTAATCCTTGATCCTATAAGGCGATTATTTAGGCGAAATGGTACTCAGAAATCGTAAAGAATCGCTCTGCATTTGTGAAAGATTTTCAAATTTTATTTACTAATCAAAAAGGTTAATTAAATCTTTAATTCAGTCAATGATTATTTGCTAAACTCATCTTCACTGTATAATTTGCATTACGTTATCCCTTTTAAAAGGATAATTTTTTTCCCTGTGCATTTCCTTTTTATAAGGCTAGGCGTTTTCATGTGTTTGAGAGATTGCATGGCAGTGGATGTAGGGTATGGAGGGAGAATGTCACACGACTGCGGCTCATTTGCATGAGTTGTCGCAGGCTTTTAGTCGAAAACTTCCTCCGTTGTCGCGTGGGGAGGCAGAGGTCGCTTTAGCCAAAAAATCAACATTGGTTCAAAAGTATCATGAAAACAATTAAACCAAGTTAATGGGATTTTTTAGCTTCAAAAAAATATTGTCTTAGGAATTATAAATAAATTATAATTGGACTTTTGCAGAGTAAATCAAATCAATAAAAAATATCCAAAGCATACTTTATTTCTCTTTAAAACTATATTTTCCTAGTAAACCTTTAGGTTATGTTTAAGCTTTATTTTCTTACTTTTAATATTATAAAAAAAATTATAATTATAATATTTGCGTCAGTGTGCAAGCGCTGCGCGTGTGGAGTAACGTTAATTTTATGCCATTTCATTTGCCTTCTCTTTCCAAACGTGTGATTTATGCAAAGCAACTCCGAATAAACAAATGCCGCCGGGCAAGGTGTCTGCACACGGTGGATTTATGTGGGCCAACGTGAAGGAATAAAAGCCGGCGAGTGAAGGCCACTGGATTTTAAGATTCCATCTATGCATTGCAGCCTTCTCAACAGCATCCGCTTCTCCTTTTCGTTGCAGAATGCACCTGTACATGGTCCTGATCTCGTGCCTGGTGAGCTCCTCGCACTGCTGGCAGTTCGACGGCGGAGGCCAGCGCAGGGCCAGGAACGCGGCCCGGGGTCCTCCGCCGACGGGCGGCAGGGGATCCGCCGCCCTGCTTGGCTCCCAGCAACAGGACATCCTATATGCCTGTCCGCTCAACTCGATGTGCCAGTGCGCCGGCCTGCCCAACGAGACAAGCACGTTGATTGAGATTAATTGCAACGAGGTGGCCCTTTACAAGTTTCCAGGTAAGCGACCCCGTCTATATGCCACGCCCCTACCCCATGTATCGCCCGTCAATATGTCCCCCCAGCTTGTCACGCCTTATTTATGTGGCAAATATTTTCATTGCCAGTGGGTCATAAATCGCCTTGACCACAGAGCAGGACACAAGGCCCGCTGCTGGCTCTCTGGCCTCTCCCATTCTCTGCATTGGGTCGAGTCCTTGTGTTCGTGTTGCTGCCAGCTGGAAAAAAAAAGTTAATTTTTTAATGAAGTTTCAAACAGCTTTGTCAAGGCTCACAAATAAAATGAAATTTTACATTTAAGTTTGCCAATTAGTTGTAAAAATAAAGTTGCATTTTATTATATCTTGTTTCGTCCTTTTTGTCCCTCCTTTTCAGTTCCTTTATGGAAAAGTTTCGTAACGATTGCTGCGGCGAATTCCCCGCAAATTTTTGGTAGTTTTCATCGAGTTATACTCTGAGGAGAGTAGATTGTTTGTGGCATGTAAGAGGGTTATTATTCCTAAACCATAAATAAGAGTTGATCGAGATATCTGCGAAATAGTAATATCTTTATTAATTGGTACTTTTGAGTCGCTCTTCTAGCTCAAGGTAATTATAAAGGACTTTATAGTTATAGAGGCAGAACAGTTGGTAGTCATAGTGCTGGGAAACTTTATGAGTTCTTCTTATACATTGTTTCTTTTTGACAATTATTTTAGTTGGTATATTTTAGTCGTGAGAAGCAACTAAGAGCATTCGTGGCTGTGCCTCCGCTTTTAAGTAATGAATGAATGGCAAGTTTCCGTAGCTCCATTGTCATTTTCCACTTCCAATGTTGCCCATTGCTGTGGCTTCTCCCTCTCTCTTTGTGAGTGTGAGTCCTGTGCTGAAAATATTACCATTCCGGCACCCGCGCTCGCTTCTTCGTCGCTAACAACTGTGACACGCCCACAGAGTCGCCTTTTTGGGCAAAGTTGCCCCGCATAAAGTTCCAAAAAATGAAAATAAAAGAAACAAAATAATAAACAAAGTTGTTGACTGGCAAAACACACAAAAATTGGGCAGACATTGGCAGCAACGGGAATAGAGATGGCGGAGAGGGTGGAGACGGAGCTAGTACTATTGAAAAGTTTGTCTCTGGCTCGGTGGTTTCCCCCAAGGAGGAAGGGCAGAGAGCCGGCAGAAGTGGCCACTCCGCATTGGCAATTTATCCTTCGTTTCTTATGCAAAACTTTCCAATTGCATCTGCAGTGGCTTTTGCTTTAATGAAAAACTTTAAGATATTACGACAAATCGAATTAAAGCGAATAACACGTCGGGAATCCGAATTTGTGTCTCAGACAAAGAAAGGACGCCCTTCTTGCAACGAGATATTTCAAATTCTTAAAGTCCAGCAGACACTCGTTTGAGAATATTTTTTTTTATTTAAATCAAGTTTGTACGATATATATATATGTTCATTTATATTGGACGACGATGTTGATGGTGATGTCAACGACAACGAATGCATTCGAGCAGCTGAAGAAATGTTGCAGTTGGGAAACTTTTGGCAATTAGCAATTCTAATGCAAGCGGACGCAGAGGGAGCCAGGAGGAGGAGCAGAAAACACTTTGGGTGACAGCCTGGCTAATTGCGTGCCACGCCCCCGCTCCTTTTTCTATTTTCCAACGAATCGACTTCCTGGCTGCCATGTCACCATGTGGTCTAGAAATCTGAAAAAAAAATATTTGAACCAAAACTATGCACCTAGAAAACCAGAGGCACGCCAAGAGGATGTGACAACTGCAACCGGGGACCCATAGAGTAGTTGAGAATTCATTTAATCTGTTAAAATTTCGGTGCGTCTCTGGCGTAGACAATATGCCGCAGTGGAATATTTGCTCCTTTAGTGCTCTGAATATGACCGTAATTTAATGTAGAAATTCTATTGTCTGCTGCTCCGTACACGAAATGGGGACACAAAAAATGCTGAGCTACAATTTGGATTTATTTTTAATGTCTCACTATCGGCCTGCCCTCTCGGTCGTAGGCATTTTCGGCAGCAGTGGATGGCAGCATCCTTGCTTCGATTCGGCCGCAATTTTCATGCCCAAACTATTTAGGAGCAGCCGAAAAACGAAAATGAAGGACGACAGTTTGCCCACATGCCGCACGCTTCCTGGTCCCTGTTTCGTTCTACTTATTTTTTGGCTATTGCCCAGTGCACGACACCAAACCCAACTATATGGATATAAATGGCAGCTTCCTGCCCGCACTCCCACTTGGAGGCTGTCTTTGGTTGCCTCTCTGAATGCCTGGACAAAACAATAACTTTTCAGCTGACGTAATCTTCATCAACACACGGACGCACACAGCAGCCCGTAGTCGCTGGAAGTTTCAGTGAGCCTTAGTTATAGGACAGAAATTGTTAAAATGGTTGACTTAAAGTCCAGGAATACACAACCCTTTTGTGATATTTCGTTTCATTTTAAGTGACTGGGCATTTTGCATGTGTTTTTCGAAGCTGTTTAAATTTTGTATTTTATGTAGGAAAACAAATGGTATGAATAACATGTTAACAGAATAAAGAAAGTTGACTTCAGAGAAGTCATTCTGGAAAAAAGGGTTACCAGCTACAATAATATATATTTTTGCTTAAAAATGAGCTATCAGACGTAGCTTTCGATGGAGTTCAGTTCATTAATTTCATAAAATTAAATACAAAACTAAGAACTTAAATTCGAAGCCAAGACTTATTTCACCCGAGTCGTTTCAAACGTTTGATGAATATCCTACAAGTCCAAGACGCACTGGTGGTCTCGGTCGAATTAATTTTGCATCTGTGTGCTTCCCCTGGCTTCTGCTTCCCACTGACACTTTGTTGTTGCCGTTATATTGTTTTTTCATATCAACGCTGGGGCAAGTTGAATAAACACTTGGAAAGTGACGCAAAACGAGACGAGAACGTTGAACGTTGAACGTGGACGAGCATATAAGCAGCCTGGACTGTGAAGGGGGAGCACGAGCCAGAAACGACTTCGCTGGTCTGCCTCACAGCAAAAGTAAATAAATAAATATGCTTGGCATTTTGTCAGAGAATTGACTTGAGGCCATAAAGTACAAGCCAACGTATACGGGACGGAACTCCATCCAGGGTCCCTGTGTCCGCTGTGTCCGCTGTGTCCGCTGTGTCCGCTCCCCGAGTTCATTTCAGTTGTTGGCCCCTCAGGCACGGGTCTAGAAGTTTATTAACGCCATATGTGTTGTTGTCGTTCTTGGGTTGGTTTGTCCACTCATAACAAAACACTGGCAATAGCAGCTTAGATATGCACACGCCCTCCTTCCTACGCATATATGTACGTGTACGTATATTTACGTACTGTACGGTTAGTGGATATATACGGTCTGCCCTGCATGAGGAATGCGCCGGACTCGGCCATGTGCCTGCTGCTCGGTCAGGGGAGGCACATTCGTGTCAACAGGGCGTATGATTAATATTGTATTAATATGCGATATGTAATTAAGATGTAAGCTGTTCCGTGCTTATATTACTGCTTCTAGGTGGGCGTACGACGCACGTGGCTGTGTGTGTGTATGGGTGAGCGCAATTCGAACTATGTGTGCACACATTGACATTGGAATAAACAACCATCTAAACGTGTCAGCGATATGATCTTGATCAAACTTAATGTAACTTTATGCGTCTAAACTAACAATTTAATATGCGCAACAATATGCCATGCGATATCGGTTGGATACTCTAATTATGAACTGGTTTGATTTCAATAAACTATTCAAATCTAAGCCAAGTGATTTTGAGATGTATTAATGTTCAAGTCTTATTATTAAAGGTTTATTTTGTTATTAAACTCAACAAACTATTTATTTGATTGAAAATTAAAATTTTAAGTTGGTTGAAATGCTACCTAGTTTATGTGTCTGTAGCTATTAAAATACACTTTGAATCTGGATTTTGCTAAATATATTATATATATATGTATATTTTTCATACTTAGAAAGCAGGTCTACTATCAGCTACTTTTCTGGTAAGAAAGAAGTAAGAAACTATTTTTTTATACATTGTAAAAGCCTTTTAAATCCAAGAGTTCCTTTGATATTCTCTTATTGCTAAAATTAAATTAAATTAAATAAATTATAAACTTTAAAATTTATTTGAAATATCTACGACTTCTTGCTCTACGCAAATACAAAACTATCAAATCGAAAAATACATATTATATTTAACGCTGTTGCGGTAAAATTGAAAGACTAATTTTCAGGGCCGAACACGACTGAGTTTCGATTTCCAACGATCGTTGTTCGTACCCTCACCTACCTTTGCAAAGTCTCAACATTTTTGTGTGACTCAGAAGAGCCCCGGGGAGACATCAAAGCCGCAATTAAATTACGATTCGTTGAGCATGTGTTAATTAAACAGGAGCAATGTTGGGGCCGGAGTCCTTGGAGTGCCCGGTGCGAGGGGACGCAGCTCTCAAAGGAATTGGTCACCCAAGGCGACTCTCGCATGGAACTCGCTCTCACGGCAAGCGCACACACAACACACACACACAGTCAGTCGCTTGCCCGATGGGCTGGGCGAGGGGGGAGCATTTGTTTTAGCCTGATTATGGTAACGGCTGCTGATGTTTCTGCTGGCGACCAAAGGGAATTTCCATGTCATGCTTGTCAACTTAAATTATGGCCTGACCTTACCTTAAGCATTCAGCGAGCGAGTGTGTCGGAATGCCGCCGCCCAACGCCCCCTACTCAACCCACACCTACCGCCCTCCGCCCACATCCTATACCTCGATCCATCCCATGTCATGGTAAATATTTTTTGGTCGAGTGGCGGGTCCTTCCCGCTCATTCCCTCTCCTTTCACACGCCGCAAAAGTGGAAGAGGAACTGACGTGCAACATGGAAATGCACTTTCCGCTTTTAATTGAAAAATTTCCTCCTTTTCGGTTCGGTTCGCTGTTTTGTGTATTGTCATTTTGGGCTTTTTTAGACGGAAAGCGCAAACGAAGAAAGGAAACTATTTTTGTTCAGCCATTTTCATTTTCCCAGCGCATTTCCTATGCATGTGTATCCGCATATGTGCCCCGCGCATAGATAGCACGGCCGCATTAAAGTCAGTGCGAAATTCGCGACTAAGCCGGGATTGCCAGAGATTGACTCGACCATGAACATTTTGGCAGGAGGACGAAAAAAGTGGAACAAACTTGACTAGGGAGCGAAATAATTAAACATCAATTTGATGAGTTCAAAGCCAAAAAATGCCACAAAAAAATGAACAAATAAACTTGCCAATGCGAAAAAATACCGCTCCAAACAGAAGCTGACCAACAATTGATTGTTTCTTATAAATATTCAATGCGCAAGAGAGTGCAAAAATCAATCGCTCTATGCAGCCAATTTTTTGTGCGCCACGGAACGGAATATTTAATAAGTGAAAACGCACTGATTCCTGATGCAACTTTGTTGCGGTTTGACTGGCACAGATCAAACTCGGGGAAAAAAACATGCAAAATGCATAAAAACGTTCAGTGAAGACTATTAAAAATTGTAAATAACAAAGTTCTCATGCTATTTGCACTGAAAAAATGGTTTTTGTTTTTAACATAATTGAATCAACTTTGACAGATTGCAGTTAAATCCTAAAAGCAGCTATTAGTCTGGAAAAGAAATAAAAAGGTTAACATCGATCAAGAGAAATCTGCAAATGAAACACAGTCCCAACAAGAAAAAAGAAATCTCTTTAAATATGTAAATATTTTAGTACAAAGAAATTAAATTAGCTTTTATTCAAATACTTTATTAAAAGCTTCCAAGACTTTCTTTATTTGCTCCATGTGAAGTCCAATTCCTAGCTATAAGCATTATGTTTTACTGAGCAATCGATTGGCCATTTTCCCTGCAAAATTGTAATAGAAAAACCAAATGGACTACGTTGCGATTCATTGTTATACTCGACCAAGATGTCACGGGCCTGTCTTTTCCATGGATGAAAACCGAAATTTGTTGTTCGTTTTTTTCGGTCGCTGGCTCCTGCAGGCACTGCTCGTTCGATGCCCGGATCCTGGACCCCACGGCTCGGCCGGAAAACGCGCACAAAAATCGAGAGCGTGGCCCCATCGCCATCGGGGAGTTACCGCGGGCAATGTATTTCTCTAGGCCTGTGCCTGTGCCTCGGACTGTGCTGCTCCTCTGGTGGGTCGGTCCGGGTCGGGTCCATTGTCTGATGGCACGCTGATGACCCATTTGCCTTAACGCGCCGGCGATCAAAACTGCCAAAACAAAAGCCATCATCGTTAGACGAGGAATGGCATCTATGTATATAGGGGATGGCCCGGGCGTATTCCCTCGTTTATGGTAAACGCTTCGAATGCCGTTTAAAATCAATTTGAATGATGAACTGATGGCCGCCATTGCTGCGAGTCTCTCACTTTGTGGCGCTGTTCCGGATGCTCGAGTCCATCCAACATCAATTTGGACAAGGAGTATAGTTTTCTCGTTGAAATTGGTACCTCTAATGGCTGTATTATTAGAGGCTTTCAGACTTTGAATCTCTATTAATATTACAATATTAATTTTAAATTATCTAATTCTTGGTTTTTCTTTTCTGTTTCCAGAGTTCATGCACAGCAGTGTGCGCTACATCGAAATGTCCAACACGCACCTGCAAAGCGTCGACGACGAGACCTTCCAGGGACTGCGCCTCAAGACGCTGAAGCTAATCGACAACGAACTGCAGGATATATCCGAGCGGAGCTTCAGGTGAGTGTCATGCGAGTGTGCCGCGTCACGATGGTGACCCAAGCGCTCACCTGCCGGAGCCATGATGACAGGACAGTTGGCCGGCCTATTTGCATGACCCCTTTTACAGCTGGGCGTGCGGGGATGCGAGGATGTGTGTCTGTGAGTGCTTTGTATATTTTACAACATAAACCTGCAAGTTGTAAAAAAGGCGTAAAATTAAGTTTAACAAAGCGAGGGCTTGGGGTGGGGCGCGGCTGGGCGCGGTGTTTTCAGCGAAGCACTCAGGCTGAAAATGCAAGCGGGAAATGCAAACTCACACACGCAGCTGAAAATAAAAAAAAAAGGAGGTAAAGGGAAAATGAGAAACTTTCAAGCGCTATTTGTTTGAGTGTAATTAATCACAAAAAGAGAGAAAGGGAGCAAGATGAGGAGACGGAAAAGGCAATTTTAAACGACTAACACCAAAGAGGAAAACTTTAGTAGAACAGGTATTTTAAATAAAATAAAGCTGTTAGTAAATTTCTCTCTATAACTTATTTTTTAATTTCTTGTATTGAAAGACTTAAATATAAATAATTTGTACAAGAAATTTAAAAATACAAAATTAACTTTAACTATGTCTTTCATACCTCCAATAAACCCACAACAGTATCACCAAATTTAGAATTTCTTTCAGAGGCTGATTTAAAACCCCGATATTACCCCGTTTATGTCACTTATCAAACATTTACTGGCCGTCATCGTAAGAGATCTGTCGGTTTTATTTCGTCAGCATTATGCGAATTCGAATATATTATTCGTCAGACATTTGACTGAGGCTGCAACTTCGCTTTTTTCCCTCCATTAAACTGTTTGCGGCTATGTGTGTGTAGAGGGGAATGGAGAAGAACCGACCGCATTTTTCAGCCTGTGCTGCTTTTTTTATTGCTCTTCATCTTCTTATATGCTCTTTGTTGCCATGAAATGAAACGCGAAAATTTTTTAACGAGCACAAAGGATAACCAGAGTTGGGTTCACGCCCCTTAACCGCAGGCTCCCGCCTGCCGACACACTCGTTAAGCTGCTAAAGTTAAATGAATACCCACAGTTAACGGCCAACTGCACACGGCCAAGAAGAATGTGCGGGGCGGAGGCGGCTAAAGATATACAGCTCACACACGATGACATTAAGAATTTAAATCAAACTAATTAATGCTCATAAAGCCGGTAAATGTGGTTAAAATCTGCCCCTTTCTGCATATTTTTTTTTCAAATTATCCGTTTATACTCATGCCTCAACTGGTCTTAATCGAAAGGTTTATTTTGCACTTTGAGAAAAAAACCCTCCACTCTAAATTAAGTCATTTAAATTTCTAGTTATAGTGACAAACTCAACTTAAATTGCTTTAATTAAAATTACATAAATTAACACCTCAATTTAACTAAAGTATTTATTTTAAAGGGATTTTTACGCGGTAAAAGTAAGAAATGTAGGAGAAAAAGTAAAAGCCAAATCAGGAGTATGCTTTAAAGATGACCTCTTACAGATTCTGTTTTCTGTATTACAGGACCAAAAATCTATATTTTCGTAAAATATAATCTCACAAAAGACTCAATTTGATATCAGCTATGGACAGTTTTAATAAATATTTAAGTACTTACGTGTTTCGGAGTTGGTCTATTAATAATGTATAATGTCACCTTGCTTAAATAAGCAGACATACTTTCTTGCCGTTGTGTGTGAATTTTATTGTTGGTGTCCCTTTAAAGTGGACTGCTAATTTATTTCATGAACTCTGAACTTTTATATACATATGGAAATGGGATATATGTAACATACATAGTAGTTGCGTGGCTTAGAATTTCTAACACAACAAATATTAAAAGCTTTAACATCATAGCTAAAAGAGAGGTTAGATGTCACAGTGTATATCTTTAGATGCCATAGTGCATTTGTTCAAGTGTAGTCAGTTGCGGTAGTCTTTTTGATGGCGTACACGCTTCCGCTGCTATGCCGTCCACAAGGAAAAGCGGCAACAACTACCGGTAAGTGGCAACCGAAAGAAACCGAAAGCCGCCAACGAACAAGGGGTATGTGGGGTATAGAGAGGAACGGAAATGAGCGTAAAGGAGCCACACAAATTCGGTTTTGCGTTTGATTCTTCGTCGCAGAAACAACACAAGTCCGGTACCAAAAACAACACCAACTACATCACAGACTACAAGAGAACGCCGCTTTCCCTGTGGTGGTTGTCGTTGTTGTCAAGGGGCAGGGCAAAACTTGTGGTTTTCATAATTGAGGTCGCTGCCCCAAACTCTGGTTGGTTTTCTCTTTCCAGTTTCCTAAATATGAACATTAGGGTGGACTCTTTGGACAAAACAACAACAGCAACACTTAAACTTAACAAATATTTTATGTAGTTAACTTTAGAATTCTGTTTATGGAATATAAATCTGTCTGAAGTAATTTTCATTAAAATGTCTATATTAAATGAATCCAATAATATATCGACTTAAGTAAACTCTTATATTTCAAAGAAAGAGGAAAATTATTTATCTTGTTACATTTTAGGTCTTGTAATTTATAGGTATATCGGATTAGAGTTGTTTGTTTTGTGTTTGTTTAATAATAAATAAGCACGTATTTCTCTTTTATAAATTTTTGTATTGTAAAAATGTTTGTATTGTTTAAATACAAAATATGATAAACCTATTAAAAACACAAACAAGCCTGAAAATTCTGTATTCCACTAAGGTCCACTCTACACCATACGTGTGTGTATTTGTGCGAGTTTGCGGTGCGGGTGTATAACTATTAATGGGGTCTAGAGAGGATGTGGAAACAGAAATACATAGGAGAAGTGGGAGCGGGGAGGCAGTGAGAGTGGGAGTGAGGGAACGACTGGCAGCTGGGGTCGCCTGGGTCGCCGTTGCTACGCGTTAATTAAGTTTAAATATTTGTTTTCCGACTTGTGTGTAGGCCATGTCAAAAGGCAGGCAGCACGTCAATTTATATGAGCAGGGGAGCTGGCTGGCAGGAGGGGATGAGACCGGAGCGGAAACTGTTGATAGTTGCCGGCAAAAGTTTTAGTGAAAGTTTTAACCATTATATATTTTTGATAACTTGTGCCCCTGCCGCTCGTGCGGAATGATTTAGATAATAATCGTAAAGGCATATTTTTTACCCTCGCTCCATCTTCTCTACTCTTGCCACAGCACGATGACACACTCGCTAATGACATTGGATATATCAGGGAACAAGATGCAACAATTGCCCCTGGACGCGTTGCAGCGGTTGCATTCCCTCTCAAGGCTTGTGGCTCAACGGTGAGTTTAGCTTTTCTATAATGTGCGGATAATGTAGGAATATTTTTAGAAAAATTAAATATATAGTTACTCTTAACATGATTAATCCGTATTGTGACAAGAGATTTCAATTATAATTCTGTATTCCACCAGCAACCACATTACCACCTTGGACGGCAACTGGGATGCTCAGCTGGATACCCTCCGGTCCTTGCATCTGGCTGACAACGACATCACAGAGGTGGCGCCGGGCGGCGGAGCTATCGAAGTTATCTCTTCGAACGACAACAGCTCTCAGCCCTCGAGCTTGGCGGCGGTGCAGACGCGCCTCGAGGCCAGCAACTCAATCTACCCACCATCTCCCAGTTCCGGAGATCGTTCCTCAGGCGGACGCCACTTCGAGCAGCTGCAGAAGCTGCTCTGGCTGGACCTATCGAATAATAGGATCTACCATGTGGCCGCCAACTATCTTCCGCGATCCCTGGTGACCATGGACTTGTCCAGCAACCTTCTCAC
Source organism: Drosophila lini (assembly GCA_018905715.1). Taxonomy (NCBI): domain Eukaryota; kingdom Metazoa; phylum Arthropoda; class Insecta; order Diptera; family Drosophilidae; genus Drosophila; species Drosophila lini. Next base: position 28,857 of record JAEIIL010007255.1, on the reverse strand, counting down.
TGTGTTTCCCCAGCAGCTGTTTGAGCAACTACCAGAGCTACGGATAGTCAGCCTGAGGGATAATCTGCTTCGGAGTGTGCAGTGGAAGGAGCTTCAGGTCAAGCCCTTGCGAATGCACCTCGAGCGGCTTGATCTCGGCCAGAACTGCATAGAGAGCCTGGAGTCTGACTACTTTCAGCACAACTACTCGGACGTGCACTTGAGGGCCCTGAACCTGGAGCAGAACTTCGTGACCCAGCTGCCGGAGGCAGTGTTCAAGGCCACAGGTATCGCCCACCTGGTGCTGTCCTTCAATGCAATTAGCCGTGTACATCCCGCGGCCTTTGAGGGGCTAACGGAGACCCTGGAGTATTTGGACCTGGAGAGGAATCGCCTCACAACTGTGCCAGTGGCCATATCTGGGCTGCACCGACTGAAGTACCTCTACCTGACGTCCAATCAAATCAGCCAGCTAAAGAATCTTCCCTCGTACACGGAGAACCTGCGGGTACTTAGCTTGAGTGGCAACAACTTCACAATGATCCCAGTTCTTGGCTTGAAAAACTACACGCAGCTGTCCTACCTAAACATGGGTTATAACTCAATTTCGGACATACCAGAGGGCATCTTTGCCGTGGACTCGTGGGGCAGCAATCTGCAAACCATACTGCTGCGCAATAATAAGATAACCCACCTCCATCTGGGATCCTTTGCGGGACTGGACGAGATTCAGGAGATCAGTCTGAGCTTCAACGACATCACCATTCACCATCCCCTGGTGTTTGAGAACGTCTCGAGGACCCTGAAGATCCTAGAGCTCTCGTTTGCAGTCTTTCCGGCCAGAAGCCTGGAGAGTCTGGACCCACTCGACGCACTCTTGCCGCTTTCCCAGCTCATTTGGCTGGGATTGGATAACAACAACTTGAAGCAGATCTCCAATGAATCCTTTGCCCAGATGCGAGAACTGAGCTACATCAATCTAAGCTTCAACCAGCTAAAGACACTGCCTCGAGGACTGTTTCAGCCAGGTGTTCATAGCCACCTGGTGGAAATCGATTTGTCCTACAATGCTCTGGAGCGCCTGAAGGCGCAAACATTTAACAACCTGGGGGACTTGCAAACACTCAACATTCAGTCCAACCGCCTGAGGACCATAGCCCGGCATGCCTTTCACAACCTGGAGTTCCTGCGCTACCTTGACCTGTCCCACAACCGGCTGGTCAACATCTCCCACGGGGCCTTTACAGTTCTGCCCAATCTGGCCGCCTTGGACCTTATGCACAATCAGCTGTGTACCCTGTCCCTGAAGTCCTTCCACTACGTTTCGAACACCACGACTCCGCTTCGCCTGAATGTGAGCCACAATCATATATCCAGCTTCGACGACGAGCTGAGCAGCTACATGTACATCTACCAGCTGGACATCAGCCACAATCACGTGACCAAGTCAGATAGCTTTACGAACCTGGCGAACACGCTGCGGTTCCTCAACCTGGCCCACAACTTCCTAGGGGCTCTGCAGAGCCATGCCTTCGGAGACCTAGAGTTCCTGGAGATCCTCAACCTCGCACACAACAATCTCACCTCCCTAAGACGTCGCAGCTTCCAGGGACTGAACAGCTTGCAGGAACTAGACCTAAGTCACAACCAGCTGGACCAGCTGCAAGTGGAGCAGTTCTCAAATCTGAGAAAGCTCCGGATTCTGCGGATCAATTCTAATCGCCTCAAGGCCCTGCCCAGGGAGGTGTTTATGAATACCCGGCTGGAGTTCCTGGACATTGCCGACAACCAGTTGAGCGTGTGGCCAGTCCCAGCCTTCACGGACATCGGATTCACCCTGCGCTCCATCCAGATGTCGCGCAACAATCTGGAGTACTTGGACGCCTCGATGTTCATCAACTCGCAGTTCCTGTACGACATCAGTCTGGCCCGCAATCGCATCACTATTCTGCCGGACAACACATTCAGCTTCCTGAATAATCTGACCAACCTGGACCTGTCACAGAATCCCCTGGTGACGACAAACCTGCGGGAGGTGTTTGTACACACGCCCCGCCTCAGAAAGCTGAGCCTGCACCACATGGGCTTGTATGTGCTGCCGCCGCTGAAGCTGCCCCTCCTGTCCTATCTCGACGTGAGTGGCAACTACCTGCAGGAGCTGTCGCCGCTGGGTTCACTGCGCCACCTGCGTCACGTCAATGTCTCGCATAACAAGCTGACGAACGCCAGCTGTGCAGCCGAGCACTTGCCGCCCTCCGTTCGAGTCCTGGACCTCGCCCACAACCCCCTGCGCCGCATAACCCTGCACGACCTGGCGAGTTTGCGACACCTGGCCGAGCTGAATATTCTGGACGTGAAGGTGGCCAACCCTCAGGCCTTCTCCAAGCTGCGATCCCTGAGGAGTCTTCACGCCAGCTCCCATGCCAACCTCGGCGAAATCGTTGCCCGGATTCCGGGCCTGCAGCAGCTGAAGGTGCACTGCCTGGAGCCGAATATCGGTCCACAGCTGCTGGCCAAGCTGGTCAACAATACCAAGCTCCGGCTGCTGGAGCTCTACGGCAGCAATGTGCAGACCATAGCGCCCGACGTCTTCTCGGGACTCTCGCGCAACCTGCGCCTGCAGGTGAAGATCTCACACACCCGCATCTCCGACCTGCCGCCGGGCATCTTCTACGACCTCCGCGAGATACCGCATCTGTCCATCGACATCTCGCATAATCGCATCAACGCCCTGGCAGCGGATAGCTTCTACCCGAACAAGAGCTACTGGGACGCGGTGGGAACGCGCAGTATAATGGGCGGACTCATCACCTCGCACAATCCGCTGGAGTGCGAGTGCGGACTGGTGTGGTTCGGACACTGGCTGCGCCGGTGGCTGCGGGAGTCCGCTCAGATCAAGGTCATCCAGAAGGACGACCTCAAGCGCATGGTTCAGGTGAGTTCAACCGCCTCTCTGGCTGAACTTGAAACTCTTTAAAATGTTTACAATCTTTGATTTGATTTCTTGGAAAAAGTTACCCCTATCGATTGCCGATATGCGCGTAAGCTTTTATAAATTTTTATTTTCGAACTTCAATTTCAATTTACTTTCGTGCATTTCATTTTCTTTGCTATTCATAAAACATTTCGCGGAAATAATCAGACCTTTTTTAACTTCCTCAGCGCGCCCGTGCCAACACTTGCCACGACCCGACGTCGGGTCGACACCTGCCCATCCTGGAGATCTTTCCGGAAGACCTCCTCTGCCAGGCGAGCGCGTTGAGCAGTTCGGGCCAGCGGATCTTCCTGCTGTCCTTCGCCATGGCCCTGCTGATGCCCGTTGTGATGACCACGATGACCCTCTGATGTTGGCCCTGTTGGCCGGCGAAGTAAGTTGTGCTTGGCACGCAGAACGGAACTCTGCTCTGGGGCTAACTGCTGAAGATACTCCACTGTCTGTTTTTTGTATGATATGTACATATATAAATAATACCAACCTTACACTAATCGGTAGCTACGAATTTTTGGGATTTAGCTAATTGTGAGAGGCGGCCCCGTAACAATAAAGATAAAGTTAGTTGAAAGACAAGCAAATCGGTTTATGTCCACTCGTAACTCGTAAGTTTTATATACATACATACATTGAATATATATTTAAGTAGAGGGGCAGGTCATGCGGTGGGCAGGGATTTCCCTTTCCCTTCTGTCTTTGATTTCCCCTAAAAATCATTTTAAAAAAACTCGCAAAGTTCCAGCATGACAAACAATCTCCAGGTTCCCCTGTCCCATTGCATGACAGCATGTCTTGGCCAACATTTAACGTAATTAATACAATTGATTACACACACTGAACCATACACTCACCAGCGAACATATGATGATTCCTAATACACACCACACACATTTAGAGCCTAGCAAACCAACACTTTCGCATATCCATAGATCAGCCTAGGGAAGTAAGCTCTTAATAATAATTTTTAAAAGATGAAAAGTTGGCCAGCGAGACTAGTGTTTTATTTTCCTATCATTTTCCACTTAGACAAGGCCAACAAGTACGTTAAATATAAATATACCTATTGATAAATTCAGATATAAAGCGATATACACTAATAATATGAGCAATTATGGGATAGCAATTATCAATTGGTTTTTAAACAAGAGTAGCGAACATTGCACAACTAACAGCAAATCTAGGAAACAGTTCGTAACTTTGCGGGCACTCAATTTTTAAACAAACACACACGCAGACATATATAAGTACATATCAGTTTGGCAAAAATAAAACGTAAAATAATGAAAAACATAATCGTGTCATACGCAGAGAGGCGGGGATACACAACTCCAAGCAATTTAACTGAGAGGAATAAATTAAACAATAAAAACGTCCCTGTTTTTTCGTTCATTACTCGCCGTTTCATTCGAATTTTTATATTTACCCCTTATATTCTTTCGGTTACAACAATGACAATCGTGATACTAATTGTAGTTGTTTACACGACGATGATGCAAAATGCACAAGTAAAATAATAATAATGATATTGGATAAATAAACTATTCAATGAGACAAAGTGGGCAAATGAATTATGGCCACACAAACACAATGAAAAAGCTGCTGGTAATGCAACTTTTTTTTATCTAACCATTATTTCGTTTTTATCCCAAAGATTAAAAAAAAAAGACGAATAAATATACAAAAAATATGGAAGCCCCAAATGGAATTTTTATCAAATATTATTGTATATATAGCAAATGAAATGGAATGGAATGGAATGTTCATTATGTTTATTCAAACCAGCCTTTGTTGTTGGGTTTTTTTATTGGGGTAATATACAGTGGCTAAAAAACAAAGAAATTTAAAAGCCGGAGAAATTAAAGTAGTAAAAGAAAAATTGAAATGATTATCGAATACAAACGGAAAATTGAATATGAAATAAATATAAAAACGCTAGAAATATTTACCCATTGTGTTTGTCGGTGATGGGAATCGGTTTTAGTTTTATCTTCAGATTCGATTTGCCCACGGAGAGAGCATTTCCCCTCGCCCCATGTTTTTCCTAGCCCCCTATCAGCGGCGGACCCCGGAGATTAGCCCCCCATAAGAACTCGTTGTCAGGTTGCCCCAGCTCCGGATCCGGGGCCCCGCAGCTGTTGACCCTTTTACACATTTTAGTGTGAAACTTGACTCGGGGCAAAATAAGTTGCGGCAAATTATGGGAGGGAGACGCGCTTGCCCCAGGTGGTGCGACCCCCTTGGCTCTCTCCCTGCTTCCCCTCTCCTGGCGCAATAAAAACAGCAGCAGGAAGGCACGTGGAGGAGGAAACCGGAGGAGCTGGAAATGTACAAGGCGGCAGCAGGAGCTGCCCGGCCAGGCCATAATTGGATTATCGGCACTCCAAAGTGTTCCAATGAGTGCATTTCTTTGCAACCAGATCCTGTGTGCGGCCCAGAATGACGTGCTGCTTGGCAGCTGCAATCCGTGGATACTCTTTGTCCTTAATTGAATGAATATTTTATTATAGCACTGGAGGTCCTCGTAAATCTATATTTATTACTTCGAGACGACGAGCTTTTTAGCGAGGTCGACACCTCGATTTCTCCTCAATCAATATTCGTACTTTTAATTAAATCCATAAAAAGAAGAACTATAATCATTGCAAATGTAAATAATTCCTTCGGTACCTTGTAAAGCATTCACATCGCTCAATAACTTTCTTATAAATAATGCCAACTTCTGCTGCTCTTTTGAGGGTATTCTCGGGCTCGGAAAGCCGGATTCCCTTTTCAGCTTGTGTTCATATCCTTCTCGTCTGAGTGCGTGTCCTTTTTTTTAGGGGATAACTGAAACCTTTCAGCGCTTTTAAGGCTTTTCTCAGCGACCCCTACCCCCCGGTGCAGGAGTGTGGTCGCGAATCCTGTCCGTGCGGTTGTACTTGTTGTTCCTGCGGAGTCCTTTATGCGGCCCGACTTCCCACGCCGGAGATTGCATGTCGATGCGACTTAATTGCATTTCAGACAGCACTGCCGACGAGCTGTTTGCCCGTGGCCGGGTTTTGGAAATCCCCCATCTCACATACTGCAGCCTTTCTCTGGTCCCTTTCCGTTCTTTGTCCCTCACCCCTGGCCGTTTTCCGTGTTGGGCGGAAGGAAACGCCACTAAGTACAAGTTGTCGGTGGGCCTGCCTGCGACTGCAGTTGCAACAGTCGCTGCCCCTGAAGAGGCAACTACTCTTACAGAAAAAATAAGTAAAAGTCATTTCTCCAATTAAGGAAGGAGAATTTTAAGCCAGGTAAGTAAGGATGTATACATATATACGCAGTAAATTAATATTAAAGGAACGCCAATGAAAGAATTCCCTTTAATATTTTTCAAGATGGTTCTCGGTCCTTAAAATAAAAATATTATATATAGATATTTTTGGGAAAAACCTACAGAGAAACCAAGCATTCAAAATTTTATAAACTTGAAAAAAAGAGATAATGTATGAAATTCCTATAACATATATTGTATTAGATGATTTAAATATTGTATTTAATATTTAAAATAAGGGAATTAAGAGAATTTCCACTGTGAAGCTACATATTTTTAGGGTACTTCTGCACTAAAGGTAGTACTCCCCTAACTAGTATCGATATGGCTGCAGCCATACATCCGGCGAAAGTGAACGAAAGTGAGCAGCTCAGGGAGCGCCATTAGGAGTTGCTGCAATTTAATAGCCACCAAGGAGCTGGGGCCCCGAAAATCTAAACGTTACGTTTGCCTTGCAGGTACATTGCCACACGTGGCAGACGAGAGCCGTGCCAGGTGGGGGCCAGCTAGGTATTCCGGGCTGTCAAAGCCGGCGACGGGCAGGTAAATCCAAATCCACCAAACCAGCAATCCACCAATTTGCCTGGCCCTCGCCGCCACTCACCATTACTAATGCAGATATGCCAACTATCGGGGAGAGTGCTGGGGGGCGAGATGAGGATAGGGATGGTAGTAATGGCAGAAACCGCCGACAAATCTGCTGCATTGCCCCACACACACCCCACTCCAATCCAGAGGCTAGAAGAGGGAAAACGCTACCCGTCGCGCCAGCGGGCAAACTAACAGAGTGCTTATTTTAACGAAGTTACAACAACTTTTGCAATACAAACAGTAATGCCGGGGCAGATTCACACTCGGCACAACAGCCCTAGCAGCCAGGATACACAGATACTGATGCAGAAGCAAAGGCAAACGAAGATACACATCCGTACATGTGCAGGGCAGCTAGCTGCTTCTGAAAGTATGCAACAGCATTGGAAATTGCAGAAAAAAAATGTATTTAAATTGACGAAATGCAGATACTCTAGACAAAAGCTTATTATGGCAAAAAATATTTTAAATATCCCTTTTTGTATAAATTTTCGGTAATTCAAATTTTTTGGATATATTCCTGTCTTGATTACTTATATTACAACAGGCTTAGACATCGACTTGGTGAAAGCGTTCAAAAAATTTTATTTATGATTTAAATTCGCAAAAATTGTAATAAGGAATAGTACTATTTGTTCTCTCCCCTTTTAATATGAGGTAAACCAAATCAGATTTTATTTTTAATCAAAATGCAGCTTAAATTTGTTAGATCTTGATTACTTTTATATACGAATCTTATTATACGAACAACATAAAGCACTCTAGACTTAAACCCCATGCAAGGTGTATAGTCACCCTTCAGGCATTCAGGAAAATAAAGCTGGAGTTAGGGCCGGGAAAGAGCATTTAAAAAAAATGATTCCAACATCTGTTAGTTCTATTTCAGTTCCGTTGGAGTGCCGGCTAGGGCCAAATGCAGCCGTACTCCCATATACTGCGGAGAATGGGGCGGGGAATTGGCGCTGTGCACCACTAGAAACTTTACGACATGCAAAAATTGTGAGCAGAGAGCGGATATAATTGTCGGTCTTCTCGTAACTTTGCCGTGGGGAGCAGATTAGTTGATTTGTACACAGGCCCAGGCACAGACACAGACAGGGCGGAAGGGCTCCCATATGCTGTGTCTGTGTTTGTGTGGACCGAACCGCACGGAAGAGCAAAACGAATCCTTTTAACCAAATGATATGCACTGAACAATTGTTCACTACTGCAGTTTTTTTTTCCCTCCTCTCGACGTATCTGTGTGTTTGGTGTTTAGGCCCCCCTGTGTGTGTGTGCGCTTGACCAAATGTGGGGCAGTAAGGAACAGTGTGTTGCTGGTGCCGCCGCTGCACTGGGCATTGCTCTAACTTTTCCACCACATCGCAATTTAATTTTATAGTCGAAAACACACAGAGCAGCGGTTGCGCTGGGCTTCCGCAAGGATCCGCGTGCCCACCATCGCCGTCATCAGATGAAAATCCCACTCGTACTTCCCGGAGAGGGGAATCGCTCTGTCCCTCGTCCGATTTATGGTTATTTCGGAGAGGGAATCAAAACTAAATCATAAACGATTAGCTCGCTGCTCGACTACACTGATTAAAGCCAACATGGAAAGAGTCCAAGGAGTGCGGCCACCTCAACGACTCTCCCGCTGGGACCTGGCCGATGGTTCTGGATCAAATCAGTTGCCAGAGCATACATGACTGAGCAATGCAGATGAATCGAGAGGGGCGCCGTGTGAGCCGGGCACAAAGAGATGAAAGAGGAAAAGTGGATGGATGCAGAGATGGAAAGATGGAAGGCACTGAAGAGCAGTACCTTGATGTTGATGTTGGCGGGGCCCGGAGCAAGGATAGCGGTCAGAGGTGGCTCTGGCCAGACCAGAGAGCAATGATGTGATTTCTGAGTGGCAAAATCCGCCGTTGATTCGAAGAAGGGCCATTTAAGGTGAAAATTAAATCACAGTTCCTGTGATGTGTGTTTTTGCTTCTATGCTTTGTTGAAAAACGTATGCTAGGTCACAGAGTGGATGTAACTAAATTTGTATAATACAGCAACTTCTGATAATTTATAGGAAAACAAAATTATAAAGTACTAAAAAGCACAGATCCTAAAAATTGGCAATAGCTTTGGCTATAATTGTCATAAGTTTCTTTAGATCCTTCCATTTTGCAAATGAAATTGTCTCCTAGTCTCAATAATCACTGCAACCCAAAACAACCAATTCCGCAATCCCAACAACTTCGTTCTATCCGGATCCATGGCTCAATTTACAGGCCCATGAGCACTTGCCAATGCACGTTGCTTAGTTTAATTTCAGAGCTAATCAAGTACCTGGGCCAGATATGCATATGCCGGTGCCCTTCCCCGCATCCTGGGCATCCGTGCCATCACGGTGGCAACGGTGCACCGGGCGCTTCAATTTTCGTGAGCTATCCTCAGGTTCGGGTTTTGGGTGGCGCAAACAGCAATAATATCGACTGCACCGAGTCCGATTCCCGACTCGCACCTTATATGCTGCGCCAGACTATAGCCACCGGCCCTTCGGTGCCTCGGTGATTCGGTGCTTCGGAAGTTCGGAACGGTGCCCGCCCACGAAATGACCAACCAGCTTGCTGCTCATTGAAATGGAATCTAATCGGCTTTTGATTTTACAAGTCCTTTTCGCAAAGTTTGTCGGTGGCTGCCGGCTCTCTCTATAACGGTGTGTGTATTACTAACATATATGTATATGTATATGTGTCTGCAGATACACTCGCAGATGGAGGGGCAGTATCTGACCCCCTGGCCAACCCTCTGCGGGTTGCCATTTGCACTCGGCATAAGTATGCAATATCCGTTTCCGTTCGTTACGTTTGTTACCAAGGCTCGAACTTGAGCACAGACGGATTGAGATGCGAGGCGAGGTGCAGGGTCGCGGCGAGTGGAGGGTCCTTCCAGTGGCATCCACTTTGACTTGGCAGGTGCCAACAAACCAAGGAACGGAGCTTATTGTAATAAGCATGAGTCAAAGTGCAATTTCTTTAGAAAGTTTCCCAGCAACAAAAATACACAAGGCGAGGGCCACTCGACGGTTTGTCAAGAGCAGGAGCCTTCACATATCGCTACGCACATAAAGCAAAAGGTTCTTGGGAACACTTTTGCCTTTCAGATTCTCTTTTAGCATCCTAGAGGCTTTATTTTTTCTTAGAATGTGTAAATTTAGAATTTTATGAAATATTTTCTTTTATTTTGGAGATTTTTTGGGAGCTTAATATTACCTATTTTTAGTTCCCAAAAATCTCAAATAAAAGAAAATTACAAACATTTTTACCAACATAATTTATTCAAACAAATTATATTACCAACAATCCGAATAAGTTTTCAAACTGCCCACATTGCGAGCCATCTATAGATGCAGACACACACAAATTGCATCTTTGAGATGCTTTGCCAGGGCTTAAGCCTTTTTTGGCCTATGGCACCAAATAATGTCCAGGAAGTGATAATATCAAGCTCTCGAAAGCACTCGAGATGCGCCTCAGCGAAGTCCTTCCCCTCCTCACTCGCACTTTTCTCGCTGTGCATTCAATTGGAAGCTCTAAAGCTCTCTTGATGTGCGAGGGGTGTATGTGTGTGTGTGCAGGGGTGTGTGAGCATGGTGTCTGTGCCTTTCGTCCTCGCTTTATCGTACATCAGACATTTTATTATGCCACGACTGCTCCCAGTCATCCCACCGAAGGCTGACACCCATCCATGACCCCTGCACACCATTCCCCCTCGCTTCCCGCATCGCAATGCCAATTGCAAAACGGAAATTGCCGTCTGTCTGGCTTGATTTGCTGACCTGCCTTCAGTTTATTACGCCAAGTGATTTGCTGATTGATTTGTCACCTCTTGACCCCGACCCAAGTTTGACTCGTGCAAGTGAAGTGCCCCACAGAGCACTCTGAATTACGTTATCTCACCCCGCGGCAGCTGCAGGCCGCTGCATAGTTTGGCTCCGGCGGTGGGCCGCAAAACTAGTTAACGCAGTGCCATTTAATATTTAATTGCTTTGCCATATAATTACGTAAAAACATTAAAATATCTCTTATTTATTAGGGAAACGAGTCGCAGTAGCAGTCGAGGGCCCTCGTTACTCGGATCCGGAGCCAAAAGTTGAGCTTCATCTCTCATCTCCCTCTCGTTAGCTCTCTGTTTTATTTTCGTTAAACAGTGGCAGCATTTTGGTGGCAGTTTCACCATCCTCAGTCCTGGCCAGGCCAGCCCAGCATGCCCTACCCTGCTCTCCGCTGCCTCCTGCCATCTGGTATGCATTATACATTAATTATTTAAAATGTCAGAGTAGCAGCTAGGCAGAAAGATGATGAGAATGGAACCAGAGCAGACCGGCGCAGCGGTGGGGAGAATAATATTAGTGGGCGAATGGCAGTTGGAATAACAAAGTGATGTTTCGGCTAAAATCTGAAACTGTTTCATCTCAATTCGTTTTTATTTCAGCACAATTTATTTCGGTTTCATTTTATGTAAATATCTGTTTTGGTATGAATTTGTATTGTGCGATATTTGTGACATTTAAATACAATAAAGCTATTTATGAGGTTGCTTATACTTTTCTATTTATTTAATTTTAAAAAGACTGTTTATTAGTTTATAGATAAGTTCTTGTATACCATATATGAATATTTATATGTTATCATATACTATGTGATGTGTTATGTGGCACATCTCTGACAACTCCACCGCATGTGAGTTTTATCGCCAGTTGAAAATTAAGTTGGTGTAAACGGGGCTTGGTCGTCGTCCGGTGATGAGGAGCTGTAGAGCCGAGGAGTTGCGAGCGGCTGTATCAACTTTACTAACTATATAAATATGCACATGGACGGACTGGCTAAGCTTTGGGGGCCCAGCAGTTGACACCGGAACAATGACAAGGACGACAGGTATCGGATACATGTGGGCTTCCGCTTCTCTGTCTTTCGGATGCTGGGCTTACTCAGGCAAAGTCCAGACAATCTCTGGCGCTGGGTATGACTCTGGCCCTGCCTCCTCATAACCCGAACGAAATGAGGTTAATTAATGAATTGTTAATATCATTTGGAGCGACCACACGTCGCCACATTCGCCGCAGCTACCCACTACTCAGACTGTGCAAACAGTTTTCTGCAGCGATCCCACTCTGCGCCTTGCCTTGGCAGCTGCAACATAATATTATTATGAGGTGAACCTGCGAAGGGGGGAATGGGGATGGTGGGGGGATGGCAGGGGGCTGTTTTTTCTGCCTGAGCGCCAGCTGGTGCAATCCAATTTCCAGCTCGAACAATGTGAGTGTGTATGTGCGCCGGTGCTTTATTATTTTAGCAGCACATGTCTACACACACACGCGCCGAGGCGTAGTCGTGTGCAGCTCATTATTATTAAAATTTGTAGAATTTTTGGGTTGCAACTAAGCTGCATATAAATTTAGCTGCTTGCCTTCCGCCGCACACCGAGCCCGAGTTGTGTTAAAAGATGCCAGGACCACGACCACCTATACTCCCCGCTGCATAATTCAAAGGCGCAACCGCAACTTGACAATTTGCTTGCAGCATGTGGAGAGCGCCAAAGCAGGAAAAGGAAAAGCGGCTGCAACACCAGCTGCTCCAGCTCGAGCTGCTGCTCCTGCTCCTTCTCCTACTCCGGCGAAACTCGCTAAAGATTTTCGGTGCTTTTTCATACACATAACTCTGTGAAAAAGTTGGGCAAATTTTCCCCCTCTTAAACGAGGTGACGAGGGGGTCTGGCAGGCGAGTGGATTATGGTGGCAGCTCTGGTGCAAAACTTAATGGGCTGGCAATCTATTTTTAAGAAGCACATTGTTCCCCGAATATTGATACCGCAGAGAGTATGTTTTCTTAAGAGATTAGTTGAAGCCGAGTTGATGTGTTTCTTCCGAACTTCCCGAAACTCGTTCTAAGGCGAAAACCAAACGAAAACATTTCAAAATCAAACAAAACTTGTACTTGTTACTATATTGAAATTTGATCTGTACAAAAATGTTGGGTTTTATTCGCCGCAACACCACACAATATATTTTATCATATGGGAATGCACAATTGGACTGCACTTGTCAGCGGCCTTTTTGCTCGCAATTCAGTTAAACCGAAATTGCCGAGGGAATTCTTGCTGAAAATCTGCACAAATTTGTTAGCACATTTGTTTTATTATGTAGTAGCTCCAAAGCCATTAAATTGGTTCGAAATTGCAACGAGCAATGGTCGAAATCTGTTCAATTTTTGTTATTTGCTTATCAAACTAAAATTAAATATTAAATTGCTGCTCTCAGACGGTTTAAAGACCTAATAATTGGGCACTGGCAAAAAAGCTTATCAAGTGTTTATTTTAAATTGTGAATTTGTATTTGGTAATCAGATTTGTAACATCTAGCTACAGTTTTTTAACAACCTGAAAATCTTGTAAAATACCAACGATTGTTAATTATTTGAATGAGAAGGAGCTGTTAAAAACCGATCGATACTCAATATCATATCTACATTAAAATGTAAAGCATCCTCTTCCATTTGAGCTCTTGTTAAATCATTATTTCCAATTCCAATGACCTTAAAACACAGCTAGGTAGTCAAGCTTTCCCCCTGTTTTGCCATTTCCTTTGTCGAACTCCTATTAGCGTAATATCTTTTTGATGCGGATAGTTTTCAATGCGGTTCCTGCACATGCTTGTACCGAGACACCATAAGTGTCTCTCGCTGGATGTTCGTGTGGAGCCACGATTAGCAGGACGTGATCGAAGGCTACCCATTTGAATTCACTAAAGAATGAAATTGAATTGAGTACGTGTGGTAATAGTCTTTGGGCAGCTCCACTCTTAAAGCACCGTTCCGAGCTGGGGCACATGGGAAGCAGCATTTAAGGCGAATTCGGTGGCTCAGAATCTGAAACGGAGAATCCATCAACCATGAAATTCGCAGTCAAGCGTACAGAGAACGAGCGGCTGCTGGAGCTGGAGCCATTGCCCCGCTTAACCCCCTACAGCCAGACCACTTCCGCTAACTGGGAACAAAGCACGCTCGCCTTAAGGCCATTAATCTTCAATGAAAGGCGTTTAATTTATTTGGTTTTAATTTAAATTTTGGCGCTACGATTTATAGGCCCAAGTTTGACGCCACCATACGAGGCGTCGCACTTGTCTGTATTGCAATTGCTCCGGCTGCTACCCAGCCGCCGCCGTTCCTTGCCCCTGCCACTGGCCATCGTTGTTGGCTAATTATAAATGTGGGGCACGCAACCGACAGTTTCAGATTGTGCGGCGGGGAGGGGCACCAAAAGGCGAGTGCGATACTAATTGTTGACTGAGCATTAAATATGCTCTTGATAAGCCTATTTCTGGAGGAGATTATTAGCATAGATGCATCTGGTGGTAGATTGATGGCTATTTTTAGTATCCATTAATCATTTAGGCGGATGCTAGAGAGATCTTGGACAACAGAGTGCGACTATTTCAAAGCATTGATAAAGCATCATATAAAATACATTATAACAATCTTTCAATGAATTTATTAATTATATATTAAGGTTAATTTTGCTTTATATTTTAATATTATAACATATAGCTTACTTAGCTCCTAGTTCTACAAGTATTACAGCCTTTTCCGTTCTACAAAGTATGTTTAATTTATATTATTGAGACATTTGCTACTGGCAGTGATGAAATCAAAAAATACCTTGCTCAGTCCTTAAGGCAACTTCCGCCCTAACAGCAGGTTGTAATCACATCCTTCAGCATCATTCCGCCTTCGGCTGACTTGCTTGCTGTAATCCAAAAATAGACAACAACTCAATTCAAGCATCGCAGCCCACAAAGGAGCAATGATATCTCCTCACCGAGGCCGCCCAATCAATTGAAATCCACAACGTCATATAGCCACATTAAGCATACGCCCTGTGTGTCTATCCATCGGTGTGCCCTGCCACGGCCTATGAACCTGCGGTGGCCCGGCTTATTGTTAGCTCTGGGTTAAATATATAAATATCAATTTCGCCCGGGTCGTTGGGGCGGAAAGAGAAATAAAGGGCCACAACTAACTGCCAGCCACGGCGATTGCCAGATCAATTGGCCAAATGAAACGATGCGCGGTAACTATGTGTTGGCCCCCGGCCCCCAAAACTCGCCCCCAGTTCGCCCCGCCCGCTGCCACATCAGGCCACAACGCCCTCAAACAAAACAAGTGTAGAGCCGCGCTCATTCTGGCTCTGATTCCGACTCTGATACTGCTCCCACGGCTGCTTATCTCCAGCTTCGATTCCCAGCTGCTGGTGGGGCTTTCTGGTGGATGGTGCCTCGTGCCCTGCCTTTTTGGCACTGGGCCCGCCCTGCTCCTTCTTCGCCCACATCGTTGTGGTTATAATTTTGTGGTCTTTTCCATTTTGCGGTCAACTCCAATTGGGATTTAATTTGTACTTCTTTGTTGTCGCTGGTTCGTATTTTATTGTATGCCAACCAGCTAACAACAGCACCAGCGCCAACAATGCTCCTGTGCCATTCGCCTTCGACGCTTTGCCATCATTTTCCACCCACAAGCCCTGCCCCTCCCATTGCCCCTTCCCACAATACGCGAGTTTTTGAGTTTGAGCCTCGAACCGAAAATTCAATTTTTGTTTGGGGCTGTTCCGGTTTGTGTGCCAGTGTGTGCTGTGTGTGTGGAAATGCAAAACCGAGTTTATCCACTCGAACTGTTAATGGGCATTTTGTATTTTATTTAATGTGAAAAGTTTCTGCTGGAAATATTTTCGGGCCCCGTCCTCGATTTCGAGGACTCCTCCATCTCCATTTCTCCTGTACCCCCACTCGCAATTGTGTTGTTGTTGGCCAGAATCTGTTCTGTGAAGAAAAGTTTATATTGTAATATTTTAATATTGTTGGCTTGTAATTCAAGCGATTTAATTAGCCATTATGTGGAGATGGGAACAGTCAGGGGGGAGTCCACTTAGAAACAAATTAGAGCAATGCTCTCTAAGGGCTGCAAAAGGAGTGGCTTTTAAACTGTACCAGGTAATAATGGAATGGGGGGTGGGGGAAATATTGTCAACTCTGTGGGGCAAACAAAGAAAGGGAAGTACTAACTGTATTATAAAGTGATTTGTCCTGGATTTTAAAAGTATTTTCTCACCAAAATAGTACTTTGAAAAATTTTAACTAAAAAGAAAGGTTTTAAAAAATGTAGACTAAGCATTTATTCAATAAACTCGAAAATAAATAATAATATTTGTAATCCAATGCGATTTATTTATGAAAAAGTTTTCCAAACAATTCGAAACTCACTCAACTCAATAGTTTTTCCTAATTCCCCCGAGAAAGAGTTCCGTCCTCTCCACGTGGCGACAACTGCTCCGGTTAACGAATTGCAAGCTGGAGATGAGAGGAGCGCTGAGAGCTGAAAATTCTGTCATGTGTGGCAGCCAGGCAAAAATCAAACACAAACTAGTTGTTGCCGAGAGAAATCCCAAGGATCCCAGGATCCGCACCTGGCCCCACTGCCGGTGACTTACAGGCAAATGAACACGTTGAAATTTTAATAAGCCAGCCTAAAAGCAGCCAACGACATTTGCCAGCCAATTTGCAACTGCAACAGCAGTGTGACAGCAGCGGCAGGCAGAGAGGTTGACGAAGACGAAAAGTGGCCCTGGAATATATAGAGGCAGAGTCTGGGATGGGAAAATATTGGTAGCTGTGTGCCGAGGGCACCAGAAGTTGCACACACATAAAGAAAGGATCGCAGAGGCTTTAATGACATTTACGATTCCAAACTAGATTTTAATTAATAAATTAAATTTTGAGTTCTCTTCTTTCAATTTCAAGAGAAAGGAAATCTCTTAAATATAGGTACCATTGATCCTCTTTATCTAAATTAAATTTAATTATTTGTTATTTGGAAGCTCTGGTGGCATTAAAGCACACACTGCCCAGTGTGTGTTCTGCACTTAACCACTATTTTCCTTGCAGTGTAGTTCTCCCTGTGTTGTGTTGTCTGGCGAAGACTGAGGCTCAGCTACTGGGCGCTTTTAATAAGGTGGCAGCCACAAATTTTCGCGACGACGTTGACGATGGCATTGCATGTTGTGCCAACGTCCAAATTAGAAAAGTCGCAAAGAAAAGCAATGCAAGCAGCGGCGGGCTGGCTGGCTGGCTGAAGGGCGAGAGAGGGGCGTGGTCGGAAAAGGGGGCAAACCAACTGCGCCGGAAATCAAGTGTCACGTGATACATGCAACAACCACGTGCGGCTATAAATTGCATGTGCCGAGGCTGCAGCAGCACCAGTAGAGGAAGAGGAAGTGCCAGCAGCCTGCCAGGACTGAGGGTCTGAAGGACTTTCCTTCCCGGCTCTCTCCGTGTGTGTGTGTGTGTGTGTGTGTATGCGTGTGTGTTATGTTACTAATTATCTGACGGATTAGCTTAATTGGTAACAAGTGCACTTGCAGCCAACACACTTCACAAGCGAGACTCTGCGGCCAAACTACTCGAAAGTGGCATTAGCCTACTTTTTTTGGCAAGAGGAGGGTCTCTCCAAATTTTCGGCCTCCGTGTGCACATGTGAGTGTGAGGGCACCGGGGCTTAGCCGGCGATGAGGACGTTTGTGGCAGTTCAGCAGTCAGCAGTTGGAAGTCGGCTGGCCAGTTATAATTTTCACAGCCAGAACTGGGCTTAAAAACTTTTGCGGTTCTCGGTAATGGCTCGAGTGGAGCTGGCTGAAGGGCGGATGGAAATGGGGGCTAAACAAAAGCGGACAGGTCAACAAGCCGGCGAATTGGTCAGTGGTTGCAGTTTGCAGCTTCCAGTGGGGCGAGGGATGAGCTGAATAATGCAAGGGCTCTGGGCTGGAATCGAGTTAAATGAAGAGCTTGAGGGGTGGATCGGATTAGCAGGCAGTCACAGTTTTTGAATCCGATTTTGGGAAATGAGAAAGTTTGGTAATCGGTGGGAAAAAGTTTACCTCGTTGGCATACAACATTTGGGGTTGCATTCAGTTTCGATCTAGATAGGAATTTAGTTTGTATAAGAGAGCTGTAAAATTAATTTGAAGCTCTATATAGAAATTTCAAGATACTGTAGAATAAAAACAATTGAATATTTTAAGGAGTAATCCTTTTTCTAGTATTCTTCCTTAATTATCAACAGGGTGACATTTGCACAGCTTAACCCTTCGCCGACAGCTGTCAATAATTTCACAAAAGCGAACTTATCAATTGTTCTCTGCCTTCCACATTGCCAATTAAAACTTTGCTCATTCACAGTGCACATTGCACGTTGCCCAGAGTCCTGTAAACGCTCCTCTTACCTGCTCACTTTCGCCCTTAGCCCCTTAGTCTGTCTGTCGCTTTGACTACCAAATGAGAAACAGTTCGTAGGCAGATGTCCTTTGCCTCTGGACGTGCCCAGTGCCTGGGTGGCACTCAGTGAGCTAGGACTTGAAGGGACTCCGACACCTTTGGTCCAAAGAGTTAATCAACTCTACCCCCCGCACACACACACTGAGGTAACGAGGGCAACGCGGTATGTTGCTACTGGTTCCGGCAATGGATAGCCTATACGAGGAGGCCCAGTTCTCCAGCATCTTTCTCTCAGTCTCCGGATCTCTTCTTTTTGTCAAAATTGTTTATTGACGCTGTGTTATGTGCTGCAGATGACAGGCGAGAGTGCCCAGACCTGGTAGTCTGGTTCCAGCTACTTCTGTTTCGGCTCTTCTCTTTCTCCGGCTTTTTTGGGGACATTTTGCGAAGCTGGCTGGAACACGAACCAGAATTAGAAACGAATCAATGCAATTGACTTGGACGTGCATGAGAAATTCGAATGCCGAGCTTATGCCCCCGCCCAGTGTCCTGCCCCTTTTCCGCTTCCGGTTATCTGTTCTGCCGCAGGGCAAATTAATTGATTGCAATATGATTGATGACATTGCCAGGCTGCGTTTCGCAATCATTTATTAACGAATTTGCTCAAGCAGCTTAATGAAAGTTTGCCCAACGCCTCTGTCCGTCCCGGCCCCGGCCCCATCCCCAGACGTCCTTTCTCGTCCTTGCTCTGCCCGGAGATTCCCGATGCTCCCAGCCCTGCATCCCGCATCCCTTTATGACTTTGGGCTAGGTTTTGCAGCGACGCGCTTTGATTTTTGTATTATTCATGCTGCCAGTCCGTGGCTCTGTTTCTTTGGCTCGGGCTTTTCATGTGCTTCGCTTTTCATTGTTTGCAGTTTTTCTTTTGCACACGCCACGGCTTAGCATGAATAGTAAATAGCCCCGGCTTTCACTCTTTGTTGAAACATGGAAAAGTGCACACAAGTGTCCCGACTATAAAATATCTCGGACTGAAAGGCTTAGTTTGCAATGGAATATTTCAAGGCGAGATATTTTGGGGCAAACAGTTGCAGAACTTATAATAAGGACTACGAAAATATGTATTTACTTTGTTTAAAATTTATATATTACATTTTAATTGGTTTAACAAATCATTCTATGCTTTGTTGCGTTATATAAGTAATTAAAAACTTCCTTTCTCGCTTAAATAACATCCTGGGAATCCTGGGTATTTATGAACTATTTTCTGTATTTACCAATGGTTGGAAATTCAAAACTATCGCAATTTTTATTCCCAGCTTTTTATGTTGAAGAACTTTACTGAGATGAAAAACATACATACATATGTAGATATTTATCATCAACTTAAAAACGCAAAAAACTTCACCAGGACTTTATTTTCTCCCATGAATATGGTTTTCTGGGAATTTAAATTTAAACAAATATTATACGATATCCCTGCAAGTACGAGGTGTGCGAAAATAGTGGCAGAGAGAAATTTGTGAGGAGCCGGCGTCTGTGCAGTTTGAGCTTTCGCTGCGTCTTTCGCTTTGATAAAATATTGATTGCGGTCTGCCCGGCTCTTCTCCTCGCCATCCCCTGCCGCCTGCCTTTCAACCCCTCGTCCTTCTAATGCTCAGCATGCGTGTCAGGCTCCAGGCTCCTCACTCGCATCACCCGCTGCAATGGATCAGCTTATTGTTTGCGGTTTTTGTATTTCGAAACAGGGAACCAGCAGCAGCTGTGAAGCGTCAAATTCTACTCAAATTTCGATTGAAACAATCAGAAATTGTACGATTAACCCTTGTTGGGAAATGAAGACTTCCAAAAAACCTTCTATATTAAATACCTAAGTTTACATAAAATACAAAATGTTAAAACTCAGTGAAAACCAATTAAACCTTTACTGTCCAATCCTAATATGCTGTTAAATAAATTCAAAGTAAGCTAAAAATAAATAAATTTACAAGGCAGAATATTTTATATTCAAATTCACTTCCCCAGCTTAATTGTTATTTTCATTTATTATTTCCTCTGTTAGATTTTAAAATAGAAGATAGCCCCCAGAGGTTAAGCCTGCACCTCCTGCTGCTTCACCTTTGGGTCCACGAGCTGCTCTCCAAAACGCGTGCTGCTCCCATTTCCCAATTGGAGTAAAGTCTCGTGGAAAAACAGCGCCCCATGGATTTGATGTCGCTGTGATGTGGATGCCAATGCTGGTGCTCGTGCTGATGCTGCAGTTGCTCCGCAGAGCAGGCAGACAAGCTGGCAACTACGTCTACAACGTCGATTTCATACATATTCATACTCAAGTGAACTGCTGTGTCGACTGGGCCTGGGATTGGGCATGAGCTTGGGCTTGGTACTGTGGCAGGACTTTTCCTGCGATTGCCGCCGCCACTGCTGCTGCTGGGATTTTGCGGCAATTTCAAATACAAATTGCAGTGTTTTTATGGCTACAAATGCTTTTTGTCATTTTTTTTGTAGACTCGGTTCCACGGCTTCGTTTCTCCGCTCCGTCTGTTTTTGGTGTTGTAAGCAGCGACAGTTTGAACAAGGGTCTCAACGAGCACAGCATAGCGGCAGCAGCATACGAACGGATTTCGTTTTAACATTTTCAGCAACGTTAATCCCCAATACCCAAATGCAATCGCGTGTCTGTCGGTGGTTGTGCTCGTCCTACCACTGCCCCTGCCCTTGCCTCTGCCCCACGGCTCCTCCGCTCCTGGAGACGCAGCCCCAAAGGCCAGGGCCATGGGGCCAGGGATTTATGGGGAGTAAACCGATTTGCCCAGCCCGAACACATGCAGCCCTACAACTGTCCCCGCGTCCTTTGTTTAAGCTGTGACGACGCCGAAAGGATAAGGCCAGAGGCAGACGAACACTAAACCAAAGCGGCTAAAACATACGGCAACCCCGCATAAAATAGAAAGAGGGCAACGGGTCCTTTAATAAAAATAATTGGGCTAAGCAATGTCTTGAAACTCTTTTTTCTTAGACACTTAGTCACTGTCTTTTTACTATGTTAAAAAATACATAATTAGGACCCTAAGAATGATCCCAGAATGGGTAATATTAATATTTAAAAATAAAAAATGGCTTAAAGAAACCGCAGTAAACTTGAACCTCTGTAAGACCAAAAAAGTTGTCTGTTCTTAATTGCTTTTATTGTTTTAATTAACAGTAAAACGCTGAATCAAATACGATAAACAAAAATACAAAAATTTTATTTATATATCGGTCTTTAATTTATCTCTTACGCTACCAGTATATAAAGTTTATTTATTGCTTTAGCCACTATAAATATGCCAAATATTTTAGCAACATTCAACACTTTCAGTAGTTTATTATCGAAAAATAAATTTATAGCGTAAATAATCATTTTAATTTATAAAAATGTGCACAAACCAACAAATGTAATTCAAATAATCAATTAGTTTTAATTAATAATTACATCAATTTCAATTAATTTGAACTATTCAGTTTAATAATTATGTTAAATAATTAACTAAATTTCCACACAAAAAACTTGGATTTGATTGAAGTCGCCAAACTCAATCTGATTTTAATTGCACAATTTGTCGGTAATGTCGCCTCTATTTAATCATTAGTCAATATGTTTGCTGTTTTAGTTAGTCTCGGTTGGCCGAGACGTCAACAGCAGCCGGAAGTCGAGCCGGAGAAAACCCAAATGGATGCTGACCAAGAGGAGTTTTCTCGGTTTTCAGTTTCTCGATTAAGACGACAAACGAACCACAGCAGCCAGTTATAAACCTTTGGCTTCGTGCGGATTTTGATGGAGGGGCCGGGGCCCTGGCCTTCCATTTATTTCCATATCCCTGCCTTGCCTCCGCTCTGTCTGCCTTCTGTGTGTGTCTGTGAGCTTGGTCCGGCAGCTCCTCTGAGCTGCCAACTATTTGTCCGGCTTGTCGTTTAAGGGAGAGGTCGATGAGATGCCGTCTGTCGATTGCTATGGCTGGTGATCATGATTATGGCGACGATGATGGGCACTCCGACGACTGTGACTATGATTACGACAGCAACAATGGTCAATCTGCCGGCTAGAGATGAGTTAATGTGACCGATTATTCATTTCACTCAATTATTATAGCTGGGAAATACTCATAATGTCATAGATTTTTAATAAAAAATCATAAAGAGAGGGGGCAAACATTTAAATTAATTGTTCCTATATTTAAATAACTTGGTTCTGTTTCAATAATTCATAGATTAACTAAATGTTGACTACAGTTGAGTAAAGATAATATAATCTATCAGAAATTTTCAACAGAAATCGAAGAAAATTCCTTGAAAAGGTTTCTAAAATCATGTATGAGATACCCCAAATGTTGGAAGGATAGGAAGGGAATGAAAGAGCCATTCCAATTAAGGGAAATAATTCGTTTGCCATCGCAGCCGAGTCACTCTTGGCTTCCATTCGCCCATCACTGGTCGCTCCATCTCGAATGGCTGGGTCGCCCGCCCCTGGCCACTCGACTGCCATCACACAGTCACAGCGTGTGAATGTTGCTTGCATTTGCATATTCTCTAATTTGGCTAGTTTGGCAATTGCGGCCGATTTTGCAAAATGTTATTTGCCATTGGTGCCACCTCCTGACCCAGCCGCTCGCCCCGCCACCGAATGGCTTCACAAGTATTTAGTCTATGACGAGTTGAGTGGTTTGAAGTGTTTCCCGGCACTCTTGGCTCCCCCATCGACCCTCGGGCCGTGTGCAATGTTTCGTGTCGTGTGAATTTGTTTAGTGGCAAGTGGATCAAAGGGGAGTGAAGCTGTGGCAGTTTGGCAAAGAGCAGCGAGGAGCGAGCATCGAAGCAAAAGTTTTCCAACTCACTCAGCTCCTGGTTGGCTGGCCCCACCTGCTTTCCGGCTGCTGTGGCTATAAATTGCAAGATGTTCGACGCTTTTTCTTCTTGATATATGGGATTTTATTAAAATCCAACTGGGTCTGGGGCCCAGCGAAGCCAATCACATTATGAAGGCAACCAATTTTAATTACGGCCATTACAAGAGCAACAACAAGGGGTAAAGAAAGAAGAAATGGCAACAATAAATGGCAGGCCCGAGGCCTAATGCCTTCTGGCCAAAACTCATTTAGTCGCGTTAAAGTAATTACGATTTATAGGCCACAAAAATCCGTAACACAACATAAATCCGAATGAGCCGACATCGCCTCCCCCCGGCCCATGGAGTTAAAAAATTTTAACCACACACAGAGAGGCAGAGGCGACACCTGACCTCTCCCCTCCACCCCGCACATTTGTGTCTTTATTACACTGTCAAGGCAACGCGCGATAAATAAATGAATAAATGCCGCCTAACAAGCCGCAAGGTGGATCAGGGGCTATGGGGCCGGGGGCGGGGGCGGGGGCATGGTATGGTAGTTAAGGGGAGTCAAGCGAAATTTGTTGCAATTCATTGACTTGGCGCAAAGGCGCAAACATAAATTTCTGCGCCACGGGCTGTAAAATATCGACAGCAGCCGCCGTGCACAGAAGCAACAACATCGAAAATCGAGAAAAATTAATGACTCTAACGAACACACGATACCCTTACCAGTGGCCATAATTAATGATCACGAGACTAATTATCCTTGGCCCATTTCGGTTAATAAGTGGGCATAGTTGGCACATATTTCTCGCATCATTTAATTCATTTAAATTCATTGCGAATGAGTTTTTGATTAAGATTCAGCTGGGATTATTCATGAAAATATCAAAAAGCAAACAAACAAATTATTTTAACTTAGTTTTCTGCTCTCCCACAATTATTTATAATTTAATCAAGTGCAAGAGCAACAAAAACGTTTACAAAGCCTCGTCACCCGCTCCAATTTGCTGTGGAAAGAGTACAAAACAAACTTAAATGCCAGCATATTGTAAATTTATTGGATTGGGGACATCGTTGCGGAAGCCGCCGAGGGTGAACTGCGTCATGGGGCTTGGTGTCAGAGGGCAAGGGGCATAGGAGTCTGGCCAGAGCCAGCTGGATGACATGTGCAGGGGAGGCAATCAGGAGATGGCGATGGGATGGCGAATTCCGATTACGATTCCAATGACGGTGGCGATGAGCTTAGCAGGGAAGCGTTAAAATGTGAAAAGTATTATATATATTACACTTTATGTTGCCTACATATGAGCGCAGCTATTTCTGCTTTCATAATGGAAAAGTTGTTGAATGGAAAGAAACAATTAATAATTCCATATGTATTTCCCTTTGAGGAGTGCATGGAGAACCTTTGTCTAAATAATTCCTTTTGGAAGCCAATATTACCCCCTATATATACGAATGCCTTGGCTTTCCTTTCCTTTACTTAACTTTGTGACTTACGCAGCTTGAAAATCGCTTTAAAGGATATTGTATCTATGTCCTGCTCTCGTTTAAGCATCAACCCGCAGCTCTCATCTTATTAGTCCTCTTCCAGGACACTAGCACGCCCAAACATTTAGCTAATCTACCCTCTTCAGACACTTTACGGGCGCCGCCGCCGAGTGAACTCAACTTGACAGCCACCCAAGGCTAAGCCTCGCTCTGGTCCTCAGCCATTTGTCTGGTCAAGGGTGTGTCCTTTCTTTCTGCTTCCCGGGAGCTTTAAACGCTGAAATGCAAATCGTTCAGAAAAATCTATCAGCACCGCTGAGACAACGAGAACTTCAAGTGCGTTTATTTCTGGTCTGCTGTTTTCACGCCCCGTTGCGGAGGCCGAGGTGGGAAATCCGTTCTGGGGGACATACCACCCGCTGGCCAGGAAAATGCCTTTCGCTGTTCGTAACGCTCGCAGTTGACAAGCCCACCAGCACGGGACTAGTTTCTGGGAAAAAACTTTCTTACTCCCATTGTTCAAAGTTTTTACCAGCCAACCATCACTCACACCTCAGTTTCCCGCTGGTGCGGATTCAGAGATTAGTCTTCCACTTGGCCAAATCTGCAGCATTGCTTGGCGCCAAAGTTATGGCCTTCGAGGGGCGGGGAAATCGGCAAATACAGAGCGCGGCGGGCGACCAAGCGAGGCGATAGCAGCAATGGCTAACTCTTCCACCTGGCCAGAGGCAATTCCGTTCTCGTTCTCGTTCTCGGTCTCGCTCTGTGTTCGCTCTGCCCTGTATTTGTGTCACTTTATTTGTATTAATGGCTCTTGTGCATCCTGCGGCGCAACTACAATAAGTAATTTGATCGAGTGGCTAGGACTCCGACTAGCAAACACCGACTGGCGACTTGCGACTGGAGACTGCAAACTGCTGGATGCCGGCTGCCAACTACTTTTCCACTTTATAGCCCATTTCCACTATGAGAAGCCTTCTCACTGGCCAAATGAATTCTTAAAAGATGGCACAAAGGAATCAAAAATGGAGTCCAAAGCCGACCGAATGCTCTTGAGGACCTGGCGCTCACTGAACTGTGGCTACAATAAGGAAAATCGGAAGGGCAAAAACTAAGAAAAGTTTTCTTGAGTCATGAAGGAATGAGATAAGTTAACTTTTATAAATAATTAAGATTGCATGACCCTTACACTTGTCTGAGCTTTTTTAAATGTGTTTGTGTGTCCTTTTAATTTGGAAATTTAAGTTACTGGACTTTAAGTTGGTTAAAAAAATCATTTTCGGCCGAATTGAACTATTCTTCTTTTAGTGTACTGCCACTTTTAGGTGAGGCAATTGCTGGGATGATCGGAAGAGTGGATTCCAAATACCTGAACTTATCTCTAGGGCAATTGTTGATAGTTTGGAACGTGGAGTGGATACTAAATAAAGTAATAATTAATAAAACCCTGAAAAACCCTACACTCCTTATTCTTTTTGAAAAACATAATTTCTCATACGAATGGACCAAGAGACCTTACGAAGCTTTCAAAACATGGCCGAGGTATCATTTGATTTTTCATTTCTTAAGCAATCATATTTATGGGATGGCTATCTAAAGCTTGCAAGAAAATGAACATAAAGGACATTCCCATGCATTTGAAATTTCACCTTTAACTAGAGGCCGAAGCTGCCATCGAATTAGCTGGAAAGGAGGCAGCTAAAAAAGACAGCCGAATGCGAAATGCGGAAATTCTGAGCCTCTAACAACGGCAGCCGAGTGCAAGGGATTAAACACTCTAGATTTTATTAGATAAAGCCCAGTGAGCAGCAAACGAATCGAAATTTTGCAACGGCATCGTTTGTCGTCCCTGTGCCACCTAACCTTTTCCTGGCCTTGCAGTCGCTCCTAGAATTCCTCCCTTTTCCCACCCTTTTCTTTGCTTCTCCCCTCCCAATGGGGCGCACATGGACATCATAAATTCTGTGACAAATGCAGGTACAAAGTGCCTCCTAGGGGCAAACTTTTGCTTGGCCAAGATAAGACCTAACGTCCACGCAGCGCTCCTCCTTCTGGTCTTGTCTGGCATAATTGCCGAACTTTAAGCTCTCTTCTGGTCCTGGTCCTGGTTCAGTCCAGCTGTGCGGGAAATTTAATACCAATTGATTCGAGAACATCGCACAATATTTGCATTAGCCTGCATTAAGGAAGCCTATCACAGCCCTGATTAGCCGTCACTGAGCACTTCGCAAAGTCTTAGGGGAAGCCGGTGCTGAGAGGCACTGAGGAGTCGAAGCCGGAGTCGTTGGAGCGAAGAATTGTGGTCGCAGTTCTCAGTTTCCGCCTTGTTGTGTCTTCTGCATAATATTTTCAGTTTAGTGCGTCAGTTGTGGTAACAAGTGAGTCAAGCTGGTTTTGTTATTGAAATGAGCCACACAAACGCACAGAACTGCGACATATACTCGCAAATACAACTGCAGATATCACACGCTCCCGCACACCCCCTGCACAATGAACGGGGTGGTGGGGCGGCTAGGGTGAGGTTGACACTCGCACGCATGCATAAGTAAACAAACATAAACATTTGCTCCAACACGCCAAGTATAAAATGGCATAACAAGCAGCCAACCACACAAAAGCAACGACATCCAGCTCGGCGAGCGGTGGGAGAGGTGGCAGCGGTGGCAGTGGCAAGGAGCGGAGGGATGCGAACACGGCTCCAAAGAAATGCGACGTCAATAGATCGAATTTAACGATACCCTATTAGGGTTTAGTGCGGGATAATTAGGAGTGGAGCACAAAGGAGCAAGTCTGTTATGCCAGAAAATGAGCAACAGCGTCGTCTTTGAAGATAGAATTTCACTTAATGAATTTCAATATGACTTCAAGCTTAAGGAACACCAAGGGACATTATATTATGAATGTAACATGTTTTAAGGGATGTTCTAGTGAATATAATAAATATTTTAATATATTTTAATGAACAAGAAATTGAAAATAGCTTAGGCTTTAATATAAGCAAATTGTATGTATTGTTTAAAAATATTAAAACTATCAAGAAAAACTTCGGAAAACCACTCTAAAGGGTAATCACAATTTTAAAAATTTGTTTACTATTATTACGCAGTGCTATTGAGATATTATTTAAGCAATGTCTATTTTATTTATTCAATGCTTTTCTCTGCAATCACCCATCCTAGTTAGTTTCCCATAAAGTTAAAATATTATCAAGGTTTATTCTACATTATTTTGGGCCTGCTACGAATGCGTTACCTGCCGGAGAATACCTTTTCGAGTGATGAGAGTCCCCAAACCGCAGTGGGAACCGCAAATTCAGTAGCTCCGCATTGCTGATGCAACTTAACCTGCTACTGCTACCCATGACGCAGCAGCAGTTGCCAGTTCGGAGTTTAGAAAATGTCTGCGATGCTGGACGACTTATTACCGAAGCTCCCTTTTTAAAGAGACGGCTTGCAGCTTTTCTCGAGGCGCCTAACAAGCTGCATTGCCGCAGCCACTGAGGCGTAAACGGGTAAAGGACCTTTGGCAAATGGAGAACTAGAGCCTTCGTTACTGACTGGCCGTGCAATTAAATTGCACTGGCACCGCTTCCAACATCTAAGCTATTGACAGGTTGCACTTGAAGACTGACGTGTCATACACACACAGAGAGAGACACCCTCGCACACAGGCGAGTAAACATGCAATCAATTAAATTCGTTGTAAATTCAACGGCTTATCTGCCGTAATCAATCTTAATTTTCCACTTGACATGCATCGCCCTAGGAACGACAAGGAGAAGCAGCTCCACTCCGACTCCCGCTCGTCCCGGCTCAACTCCCTCTGGTCGGATATGCGAGAGCGAGTGGAATATAAAATGCCAAACTGGCGGAAGACGGTGTGGGACTGGGACGCACACACGATGCAATCGGCTCACACTGCGTATACGCAACGTGGCCAGTGCTTTACGCATTTTAAATCAAAAATACATTTCCGGCTGCCCCACAAAGAATGCCACAATTTATAGGTAACAAGGAGAAGTGCACAAAGTGCAGGCATATGTAGAAGAGAAAAATGCAATTAAAGAAGGACAGTGATACAAGTGGACGAGGGGAGAATGTAAGGCAAGTAATTTTAATTTTTTAATTTATTTCCTACGACCTCTAGACTTGAGGTTTTTCCTTTGGATTGGGATCAGTGAAAATGGGATATTTAAAGACAGGCAAGGACAGTGTATAATAAATCGTTTTCTATCTTTATATGATAAGAAAGTTAGTTATAAAATTTGTAATTTTAAAATGTGTGAAATATTTATTTATTTTATTTATTTGTACGCTGTATGCTTAATTCTAAATTAAGCTACAGGATGG
>JAEIIL010007247.1:0-47344 GCA_018905715.1 Drosophila lini | reverse complement strand
TAGAATTTCCTTCCAACAATTATTCTAACTATCGATTACAATGTTTGGCCGTCGACAATTGCGAAACTTTCCCGATATTTTTAGTAATTCATTCAGTCGCCAAGGGAATACCCAGAATACCCTTGCATTTGCTTCGATATCGATAAGTAACTAGGCTAGTGTGAATAGGCTATTAAAACCCTAATACAAAGTGAGACGCCGATAACAGAGTAATTGAAATTGACACAACGTACGCGTTTCGATGTGACTGCTTAAAATTCGCGTTTTTCCACAAAAGTAGTCGTTTTTCAGCGCGTCTTGTTACAAATAGTTTTTAATTAAGTTCAACGTTGCCTATTTCCAGCACACAACCAAGGCAAATGCGAGAACTCTAGGATAGCCAGTAAGTACGGCGGATAATTAGGACAAAACAGCCAACTAATTCGAGCATTGTGCTTGCCGCCGTGCTTGTGCGTCTGTGTGTGTGCAAAGAAAATTAATTTTGCACGCGTAGCGAGAGCGGTTCCCAGTCGCCATGGACGTGTCCCAGCCACCGCCGCAGCTGCTGACGGCGCCATCAGCGCTAGCCACCAACTTTACATCGCTGCCGCCGCCATCGATGGGCGGCCAGCACTACAGACACTACCATCCGCATCATGGCTCCAACAAGCACGGGTACAACCAGTTCAAGCCTTTCATGCCGGGCGGCTTCCAGAGACCGTTCGGCATGTCCCAAGACGACTTTGATGGCAAGCGGCTGCGGAAGAGTGTGATGCGTAAGACTGTAGACTACAATGCGTCTATTATCAAGGCGCTGGAGGTAAATATACTCTACGAGTCCCATGTCTATAGGTCTAAGAATTCGGGTGCTTTATTAAAAGTATGGAATTTACAATTTTTCAAAGAAAACTGTGCTAACGATTGTAAACGATAACAAAACAAAACTCATTAAGAAGCCTCAATTTTTGTATGCCAACGTTCGATCACGGCGTTGAAATAAGATGCACTAAAACAAAAAAAAATTAAGTATTTAAAGAATCAATTAGGAATTTTATACTTTTTTAAATAGTATATCTTGCTATAACGTTGTTTTTAAAGAATATTAATAAGGATGACATCTTTTTTCTTTAATAACTCCTCACAGAATCGACTGTGGCAACGTGATCATCGGGATCGATTGGCCTTGCAACCGGACAGTATCTACGTGCCCCATATGCTGCCACCGTCCAGTTACCTGGATAATCCCTCAAATGCGGTGACCACCAGATTTGTGAAAACGGCCACGAACAAGATGCGCTGTCCCATTTTTACGCTGGCCTGGACCCCGGAGGGCAGACGTCTGGTTACTGGGGCTAGTTCGGGCGAATTTACGCTATGGAACGGGCTGACCTTCAATTTTGAGACCATTCTGCAGGTTGGTGTCACATCCAGAAGCATATCAAATGTAATCAATGCTAATATACTGCCAATATATAATGTAGGCCCACGACATTTCGGTGCGGACCATGGTGTGGTCACACAACGACAGCTGGATGGTGACCGGGGATCATGGCGGCTATGTTAAGTACTGGCAATCCAACATGAACAACGTGAAGATGTACCAGGCGCACAAGGAGGCGATTAGGGGAATAAGGTATAGCCATTTAATTGTAATTGTCGCCTGTATTTACCATTTTGTAGCAGCTGGCCAAACAAGTCAGAGAGAAAGCTGTAGCCAGAACCGCGTTCGTTGCCTAGTTTCCGTAGCTGTTCGGGTCGCCTGGGTGTTATTGTTTGCATTATTTATCAGCGTAGAGTGGATCCGGTTTCCTTTCAGGGCTGTTGCAATTAAATATATATCAATAAAGCCGTCAATTTCAGCAACATGCCAACTCAGAGCTTAGTTTCACCTCCTAGTCACTTATAGGCTTGTACAGTGAGCAGTTCCCTTAAAACACCTATCGTTGTAAGCCTCGAACTCTTCCCTGTGATCTGTGATCTGTCAACTGTGATAGCAATAAAATGAAATTAAGTTAAAAGACTGAAATGCAAAAAACCACAATAAAAGCAACTGACTGAGATTAAAAAAAGAAACGTTTGCACAATTTTATTTCCGCGGCGCCACAAATATCAACAGAAATATGATAATAAAAATGCAAACCTTGCACCTTGTTGGTTCTCAAATTCGGGGGTTCGAGTGTTTTCTTTCTCAAAAGCCTCAAGGCGATAAATCTTGGCAAATAATGGGCATATTCATCTGGCGAGAGTATCTCAAAGTATTTCCATCTACAGAAAAGTACACAAGTCACCGGGAAAGAACTTCAATGTCGCAAAATAAATCAAATTAAGTGCTTATGTCTAAACTGCGAACAACAGAATATTTTTCAACTAATTAAAATATCCCTTAATTTTATTTCATAAATCATTCAGTGTGTAGCTAAGGTTTAGTTTATTTTTTACTTTACATTCCAAGTTTCCGTCGTAAAAAAAAAGTAAATAATTTGATTCCAACAGAAATTCTCAAATAATATTCGTTGCTAAATAAATTGTACAAACGCAACTTATAAATAATAGTTAGTATTAAAAATGGGTTTACAAAAAGGAAGTTTTCAACAACATTAACTCTATTTTATTTCTCTTTATCGCTGAATATCATCCATTTTCATAATCACCGTCGCAACTCGTGTTTTGTTACGTATTTCTAAACATTCTCCAATGCAATCCAAACCAAACGCAGTTTTAGTCCGACGGACAGCAAATTCGTCAGCGGCAGCGACGACGGAACCCTAAGGATCTGGGACTTTATGCGCTGCCAGGAGGAGCGAGTGCTGCGGGGTAAGTGATGGATACTAAGTGGAGCTTATAAGCCTCTTCAGCTAATTAACTATATTTTCATTAAAGGACACGGAGCAGACGTAAAATGTGTGCACTGGCATCCGCACAAGGGAATGATCGTGAGCGGCAGCAAGGATAACCAGCAGCCCATCAAGATCTGGGATCCCAAAAGCGGTATTGCCCTGGCTACACTGTAAGTATAAAATGTTGCTTTAAATTAGAACATAATTTCTTGTATTATTTATTTATTTCAGGCACGCCCACAAATCTACTGTGATGGATCTGAAGTGGAATGACAACGGCAACTGGTTGGTCACCGCCTCCAGAGACCATTTACTGAAGCTCTTCGATATCCGCAATCTGCGGGAAGAGGTTCAGGTGTTTAGGGGCCACAAAAAGGAGGCCAGCTCAGTATCCTGGCATCCCATACACGAGGGTCTCTTCTGCTCCGGCGGCTCTGATGGTTCTATTCTTTTCTGGAACGTTGGGTGTGTATTGTGGCTATTAATGCTGTCCGGTACTTTTATTTTTATTCGGTATAATTCCCTCTTAGAACCGATAAGGAAATTGGCTGCGTGGAAACTGCGCATGACAGCATTGTGTGGACCTTGGCCTGGCATCCGCTGGGTCACATACTCTGCTCCGGCTCCAACGATCACACCATCAAGTTCTGGACGAGAAACAGGCCGGGAGATCTGATGAGGGACAAATACAATCTGAACACGTTGCCCGCCAGTTTGGCCGCGCTGGACGAGTGTGAATACGGTGGGTTATAGCAGTTTAGTTGATGCTTCAGTTATATAAATAACGATATCATTGCAGATGACGCCGTCATCCCCGGCATGGGGCCAGAGGACAGGGTCGAGTTCACCGAAAGCTTGACCGCTGACAAGGGCTTCATTCCCGGTCTGGACTTGGATCCGAGCCGAGCCTTGAGCGATCGTGATCGAGAGAAGAAGGTGCCCTACAGCAAGCCCATTCCACGCAACTTCCAAGTGAACTGGGCGGGTCCCCGGCGAGCGGACGACCCCAGCGTGCTTAGCATCCACGAGGAGCTGGCCGCCCGCGAGGCCAAGGACTCGACGAGTGGTCTGAACCACCAGCAGATTAGCGAGAACACAATGGAGGGCATCGTGGCCAGTGGCATGCTTAATGGCCTGGATCCTCAGACAATAGTTGGCGTTATAGTCTATAATCGTTTCATACGCGTCCATCCAGACTCTCGACTGATGGCAGCTATACGCCAGGGCGCAGAGTTCCTTAACAAGTATATAGATGCCGGCAAGCTGGAGGAGCTGAACGATGTGGTGCCAGTGCCAGATCGTTCCCGGTCAGTTTCCCCAACGGTGGAGGCCCGTGGAGATGGCATTTCCCCGCCTGCCAAGAAATCGCGCTTTGAGCCACGACAGCACAATGCCCAATTGGTCAGTGTCCGGGAGATGCTACTCCTTAAGAAACCCTTTCTGCCCTCGTTGGTGGCTCTGAAGGCTCAGCAGCCCAACACAGAGTTTGTGGACGAGCAAGTGCCGCCAGAGCAAAGGGAGCGGGAGAGAGAAAGGGAACGTGAGAGAGAGCACGACAGAACGGAGCCACGGGACCGCGACAGAGAACAGCCTGCGGGTGGCAGACCTAATCCTTGGGCTTCCAATGCGCCCTGGCCAAATAACGGCAATGGCTCCAATGGCTTTAACAACAATAACTCGGATAACTTCAACGATCGAGATCGGGAATTCCAGAAGGGTGGAAATAATGGTGGCCAGCGTCGACGGCGTGGCAATAATAATTCCGCTTCTGGTGGAGGCGGAGGTGGAGGAGGAGGCGCTGGCATTGGCGGCAGGAATCGAGGCCGTAACAACAACAGGCGATACTGATTCCTTCGGCATCTTCCAACACTTCCTGTCCCGCCGATCCACTGTCTTTTGCTTCGAAATGCATAAATGGATTTATATTAAAATCTAAGAAAACCCGATCGTTAATATTATAACAAAAAGATTGTATAATTTTGCTTAAGAAATATTTTCTTTTAAGAAAAAAACTGAAAGAGATCTGAAATTTCATGAATTTGTTTGATTCACAGACCCTTAGGGGGGAAGGGTCTACACTTGTGGGGACAACTTTGCTCATTTTATTTTTCAAATTCCTTAATAATTATGCTAATTAATACATTATACTTTAGGCAGCCAGTGAGTTGCGGCGCTTGCTGTTGCTTCTGCCGTGTCCATCCTCCTCATTGGAGTCCGCTGGTGGCAGCTGTACATCTATGTGGTTCCCGTGGCTATTGTGACTATCCCTGCGCGTCTGCCGTCGAAAGTTCTGCTTAATCTCGCGTTCCTCTTCACGCATTCGGTCCTTCGTAGCCTGTTCAATGGTTCGCTGTATTTTCTCAGCAGAAGCCACCAGTTTGTCCGCCTCCAGTTTCACATCTTTCGATGAAGTGCGGCTGCGACTGCGATTGCGGTTTCGACTGCGACTGCGAAGGCGGCTACTGTGGTGCTCGCGGCGAGTACTAGAGCGCCTGCGGGAATGAGAACGGGATCGAGAGCGAGATCGGGAGTAACTGATCGATCGAGAACGGCGAGTGGAGGCTAGCTTGCGGTTTTTACGCTGTGACGGTGTCTTACTGCGGCTCCGCGAATGAGATCGACTGTGGCTGCGTCTGGAAGGGTAATTCGGATTAAGTTCTTAAATTACATTTTTTATATTTCTTGCTATCCCTACCTTGATCGTGATGAGTACGACGATTTTCGATAGTGAGAGCGACTGCGACTTCGACTGCGCGACTGAGAGCGCCTGGAACGACAAACAATACTAAAATAAAAAACACTCGTCAATCCATTCTATAGCCACGCATTACTTACCGGCGACCCCTAGAGCGGCTACGGCTTCTTGAGTATGATGAGTTGGAACGTGAACGATTCCTTGAATTCATAGGTAATAATCAACATTTGTATGAAGTATCTCAAAACCAAGTCTTACCTGCCACGCGTTGACTTGTGATGGTAGCCATTATCCTCCTCGTCGGTGTATCGATCGTTGTAACTGTAATACGAATCGAATCTTTTGCGGCTGCCTCGAATTCCGGTGCCGCGACCTCTTCCTCGACCGCGCATTCGTGGAGCGAATCCACGGTAGTTGCTGGAGACCGGAAACGGTGCCGGCGGTCGATACAACGCTCCGGGGAAGACACCGGGCATCCCGTAACCGAACATTGAAAGAGAATGCATCCATTCGCTGGCTGCCTCAGCACTGTACGCACTTGTTCCTCCAGGCACAGCGCCAGCAGCTATAGCGGCAACCGCTTTGAGGGGATTCAAAGTTTCGGTTTTGGGGTCCTCAGACCTCTTTGAGCCTGTGACGCCGTTGCTCGCCTTGTGCCTTTTGGTAGACGCCGCATCCTCATCACTGCTGGCATCTAAAGCCGCGCTTTTCTTTGACTTGCTCTTCAGAAGACCCATGAGGGGAGTATTGCTCTTGATGTCCTGAACGATTTTGCGCTGATCACAAACGAGTTTCTCTGTGGCAGCCTTGTACTTTTCCACCAGACGACCACGTTGAATGTCCTTGGCATCATCTTGCTTCGCCCTACGGTTCTTGTCTTTTTGTTTTAGCTGTAAAGGAAGAAGCAATTTACACTTATTTAAATAATTTTACGATAAGTTTAAATGGGAAGCAGCTTCTTGCATCAGTAAACGAGCCGAAGTTGAGATACTCTTTGACTTGTGCTTTGACACTGTTTTTCTTTTTAATAATTTCCAAATTTTTTAGTTTTTGTATAATTGAAACAGAAAAAAACCTCACCTGTATCCGCTCGAATAGCTTCTCTAGGGTGCGAATGCTCTCCAGCTTGCGTTGGGCTATCATCAGCTTGCGCTCCTCGACGCGAATCTTTTGTGATATCTCAACCTGGCCGCGCTCCTGGATTTTTTTCAGATGCTTTTCTTTTCGCTTTTCCTCACGTTCACGTTGTTTTGCCGCTTCAGCTAATTTCAATTCTTCTTGCTTTTGCCTGTAATTTTTGGTTGCAATGTTGCGTTTTGTTTTGTTTTGCATTTGATTTTGTATTTGTTATTATGCATAATAAATATTTGTTAACTGTTCGTCTAGAAGATACAGAGAACGGTTGACTAAAAGGCTCGCCTCGCCAGGTGTTGGGAAGCAATATGATAAATATAATTGTAAGATGTCAGGACATGGAAAACAGTATACAATATAAATGAATTAATTATAAACAAAGATAAACTATGCTGGAGTGCTGAGCAAAAATGTCCAACATTCTTTCATTATTTTTCATAAATCGCAATTGTTCACTGTTCCCACATCCAAACCTAAAGCTATATTCAAACCTTTCGCGTTCCAACTGTTCGGCTTGTTGCTTCTTTAACTTTTCCCGTTCCTCGTCCTCTGCCTGAGCTTTGGCGATGCACTTCTTTCGCATACGTTCTCGTCGCTGCACGTGCGAGTCGCTGAGATGCTTTAGCTTGTCAAAGTTGACGCATATGTTGATGGCCTGTGTTTTGTCTACGAATTTCCGAACGAGCTTAGTGCCCCTAAACTCGTCCATGGCCCGTACAAAGCTCGAGTATTCCTCGAATTGGACATACCTGTTAGAGTAATTTAAATATAAATGAAAAAGGTTACCCTATGTATCTTTTTTCAATTAATTAGTTTCGCCGAGAACTCACGCTTCGAAGAGAACATCCTGCTCGAAGCTAAAAGTTCGCATGCCATTAATGTCCGATTGCATGCTCTTCCGATAGGGATCACAGATAGGTATATCCACGGCGCGAACACGTCCAAACTTCTCAAATATGCGCTTGAAGATGCTTTCGCTTGGCTTGACCTGCTCCTCGTGCTCCGTGTGCCGGGGACAAAACCAACGCATCGGCAAGTGGCTTAGGTGAATGGTGTCCGGCCTTTCGCCAGCCTTCATTTCGTCCATATTCCGGGCATCTCGAAAATACGAGTCCCAGTCGTGTCGCGTGGGAAACTCATCTTTCGATTCGGTGCAGCGCACCCGGAATGATTCACTAAAGCCGGTGATGCGCAGCGAGACGCCATCCAGGCGTTGGATGGCCAATCGAAGGCGTTTGCGATCATCCAGTTCCGCTTCCAGCCGTATGGTGTTAACAGTGCTCTTGGAAACCTGTTTGAAGAATGTAGAAATCGAAGAAGCAATAGTTTCAAAGAATGCATCATTTAAAATATGGAGATAGGGCTTCATGTATAACATACCTTTAGAAGCAGAAACTTGTCTGGCTTGAGCTCGACGCCCAGCTTGTCCATTATCTCCAGATTGGACACGGATTTGCCGGACTTGATCGTCGGCAGCGATACGGAGATTTGCATTTTGGCCACCGGCTTGAGGTACAAGCTGTGTGGCAAGTAAAGCGGAGTGCAATCGGACACATTTTCTATGCTCTGAATGTTGATCATTTGGTAAAGGTGTGGTTGGTTTGTTTATTCGGGTTTAACAATGTAATGGAGGGCAAAATACAGAAAGTAATATGGTGTTTCTTTTACCAAATATACAAACTTAAACTACGGCTAAGAGATAAAACCTCAAAGAACGCCCAAAAATATGAAAAAGATCTGAAATGCCGCCCGTGACCCTTTCATTGGATAGGTGTTATGTGTGTGTTGGTGAGCGAGGGGAAATTCTGTACGCGTCCGTCTGAGTATGCGGGGGTTTGGTGGGTCGCCTTAACCTTTGATCTTTGCTAATGCTACTTAAGTGTAATAAATGCTTTGACTTTTTATGAATGGATGCTGCGCTAATTGCTAAAAAAGAAAACTTCTGCGGATTAATATTTTTTTTTGCACTTTTCGCTAAAGATGCGCGACTTTCGATAGGTTTGCTAACAGAACTAAAAGTAGAGATGGACCAATGACAAAAATGTGTAATGTGATTTGGGGTAGCTTATCGTCAGTTCATTAAATATATATATATAGACTATTTATATCGAAATTTAAGTTTTCAAATATTTTTAGTAATTTAGCCTTTTTGAACTACTTTTGTGCAACTATTACTTTTTTTAGATATTTCTGTTTTTTAAACGCATTTGTAAGGGTTAATTATTAAACAGGATAATAAGAAATAATAACTACTTGTTTTACAGTTGGACAGACCTGTTTCCATAAACAATCTATTAAAAATGATATTATACTAACCCTAGTGTGTCTACTTTATGTTATGTTATTATGTAATAATGTTTTGTTTTAAAATTTAAAAGATCATAATAAAGAGATATTGTATATATTTGTTCAAAATTAAGCTATCGAATGTTGTAGCTCGACATCATAAGGAAACCATAAACTAATACCAAAATAATTAAAATTATACAACAAATATACAAGTCACAGTTTGTAGGCCACCGCGTAACGGTTCGCCTCTAGCTCCGTCATCGTTATCGATTTGAAAAACTGTTGTCATTCTCACATCGCGAGGCAAAAGCAAAGGCAAAAACGAAGTGCGTTATTTCATTTTTATACCATTTAATTTAATTAGAAATCTAAGAAAAACTACAATATGCGCGGGTGAAATTCTGTGACTCCAAACACCCAAACGGCGCCCGTGCC
This sequence comes from Drosophila lini, assembly GCA_018905715.1. NCBI lineage: Eukaryota > Metazoa > Arthropoda > Insecta > Diptera > Drosophilidae > Drosophila > Drosophila lini. The sequence goes on along the minus strand of JAEIIL010007247.1, from coordinate 37,975 downwards.
CGCTACGTGTAAATGGCGAAAAACTGACGTGAAATAAAAACTGCCAACAACAACAAGCAGCATAAAACAGAAGGCATAAGCAAGCAGCCCCCAACAATAACAACAACAACACCCACAGCAGCAGCAACAACAACGCAATTGTGATAGACAAAGAAATAGACTAAGAAGGGAAGCAAGCAGCGAAAAAGCACGGAAAATATAGAAAGGAACGACGCGAAAAAGGCAAGCTGGCTGAATTTAAATGGAAAATATTGATGGACATCTAAGACTAAGGAAGCGCGAGTAAATGGTTTTTACACACTTGCACATTTGATACGCAACGAAAATAGCTTTTAAAGTAATAAGTAATAAGCAGGCGGAAAAGAAGCAGCAGCAGAAGCAGAGCCATACAAAATAAATAAGAAAAGCGTGGAAGGCAATAAGGGAAATAAAACAACACACACAGACACGCTGGCGTTGAAAGAGAGGGAGCAGAAGACGAGCAAAAATAAAGAGGAAGAGTCTGTGCAATTGTCGTTGTTGTTGCTGTTGCTTACAAATAAAAACACACAAGCACAAGCACACTCACACAAATACAGCCACAGCTGATGTAAAATAATTTGCAGCGCTTGTGTTAGTGCCCGTTTACAATTGATTAAAACCAAAACACACATACGCGCAGGCAACAATAACACTTACACAGCACACACTGGCGTACCATTGTGGAAATTGATTAAAGATTATAAGGTGAGTGTGAATGTGAGTGGGGCATGGTTTTAATTAACCGTTAGTTATAGTTTAATGCACACCCATACCAGTGCACACATGATGACGCCCTTTTACTGCATAAATTTTTCCAAGTCCCAGCCCGCCTCCCCCTTTTGACAACACGCTATACCAAATGCAGCTACACCTGCTGCCATTTTCTTTTTTCGAACGTCAGCAACCCTCGCGCATTGTTGTTGTGGTGTGCACCAGTTTGAGCCAAATTACAATTAATTGCCATAATTTACATATTTTACAAGAATATCATTGTATCTGTGAGCCTTTTCTTGTTAATTTCAAGAGAGTGTGCAAAAGAAGAAAGCAAATAAAACAAGAGTGGAGGCCAAAACAACTCAACAACAGCTGAGTGTGTGAGTGAGACGCAGTGACAGACAGAGTGAGAAGAAGAAAAGAAGCATTGGTGAAAATGAAAAAGAGGAAATGAGTTGCAGCTCAATTTTGATTATCGAATGTCGATATTGCAACCGAAAACAGCTGATCGTACGTTTTCTAGTTTTTTATGGTTTTAAATAGTTATAAACATTTAAAATATATGTACATGTGTATGTACATATGCCCATACTATGTAAATCAAGTGCAGACTCAAATCATGGTGACATTTCTCAAAATTGTAATTAGTTTTTCCTCACTGTTTGTCCTTCTCTCTCTATCTCTTCTTAGGAGTCTTTTTGCCTTTTCTTAGCCTGTGAAAGTGTTTTGTTTTTGTGATGTTGCCCCCCAACGGCGAAAAGAGGCTGATAAACTCTGACAGTAACAGAATCAGCGCTGCCGACACTTTGTAATCATCTGAAGCAGGAGAGGAGTTCATTTCGCTTTGTGTTGGTTCAGGGTTTCTTCTTTTCCTTCTTCTAAATAAATACAATAAATGTAGGTATGTATGTACATACATATTTTAAATTAATATCTATTAAATTATCGGAGTTCGCGCTCCCCCCTCCACATCTCGTTTGGAGATCACGGCTATTAAACAGGTATACTAGATATGCTCGGGTAACCCAAAGCCGAACCATTGATAAGACCATATCAGTTATGGGGCTTGATTGCTCATTCAGGTAATGTCGCCTGTGACTGACGGGCCCGAGATTATTGCACTTTGGGATGTCATCGATGATTAAGCGGCCAGCAGTAATTGCTTTGTGTCTCTTAGCCCCAGCGGGCTATTTCATCAGTTTATTAAAGTGTAGTTGACGAATCCTTCCTTACTGTTACCTACTCTTCTGTGCTAATCGTTTCTGGTAATTTCGGCAGTTACATATGTACATACATATGTATGTAAATCAAATATACAGTTACATACATACATACATATGTAAATCAAATATACAACGGTTTACCACGTATTCAATAAAGATGGAAAATTTTGAGAAATTCCATTGCCTTGAACATTTACAAGTCTTCGTTTAATAAAATGATGAAATTCGCTTAGGTAAAAAAAAGAATCGCCCAGTCAGGTAAACCGAGTGTGAGGCGGCCGACTTCTAGCGAAAAGTAGCTTTTAACAAGATAAAATCCGTCTCTTAAGAAATTAGAAATGTAAATACATATGTACGTACATATACATACATACATACATATATTTTTGCTACCTTTTATGAGTTGGGTTTCCACTAAATTAGCTAGTTTCCCGCTAGAACGCAGCAACACTGCTGCGGTAACGTCGCAGTCGGCGTCGGAGTTGGCATTGGACACATGCGCAGCAGGAGCTGCGTCTACCTCCCTCGCTCCATCCCACTCACACACACGTTGAGCAGGTACGATCGGCGCACACGTGCGGCGCTCTCTCGCCCGCTCACGGTATCTCTTCGCTTCTCCGCCGTTCGCTTTACTCATTTGTTTTCGATCCGCCCGCTAGTCTAGACTTGTTTAAATCAAGGTGCGTTGATAACACGTCCCACGTTGATGTTGATGTTGTTGTTTACTGCCCTGCAAAAATAGAATTAAGTAAAGTTAAGTGCGCGTGTGCTAAGTGCGATGCCGATTCTCTTTCCGTTTTTCCGCTTTTCCTGTAATGTGCGTCTTATCGCCAAAACCGAAAGCCGTCTGCTAGACGTAAACTGTAAACAAAATTATAAAAATAAAATTGAATAAGCGTCTGTTCATATGGTCACCCGTCCGCTTGCTTCGCTACTTTTTTATTGCGACTCGGAAATGGCCCAGTTAGTCATTAACATTTGAACCTGTACCCCCACCCGCCCAGTCGGCTGCCGTTTTTTGTCTCCCGCGAGAGCAGCGTCGTGTTGTCTAACAGCTGTTTGTTGGATCTGAAGAGAGTCCAAAAGCGTAAATATACAAAGCTGAGCTAGAATTTCATAATCTTTATGAAACATGCGGGTGTTCAATAGTTCCACGCTTTGGATTAGAATAAAATGACAATTTCAGCAATTCAATTACTGCTAACCGATAATAAAGCGGCAGTTAAAATTCAGAACGTAAACTGAAAGGAAGAGCTAAATGAAATGTTAGCTGGAGACGAGATTGAGTAAAGGTGCTGCTTATAATGTTTTGGAAAGAACAAAAAGTTTGTTTTGAAATAAGTTGATAAGTGACTGTATAAATCAATAATCAAAGGATAATTAGACGATGTAAAATAATTTTAACCCTTATCAGTATTCAATCATTAAAAAAAATCTCTTTTCCCATATATATCTTCCCAAAACGAATACAAACTATTTGGTGCAATTTTATCATACCATTTTCAAACTTTGTTATTTGCTATTAATAAGTTACACGGTTAAAGTGGTAAAACCGTACAACTAAAAGGCTTAAGCGATTAAATATTAAAAAACAAGTACTTTTATTTTCAGCTTATGGATTTTTTTTTGTTTTAATATTAAAGTAATAACTTGGTTTTCTAAATCAGAAATTCCAAAAATATTATCCTCATTAAAGTGCCAACTGTTTTTAAATCAATGCAAGGGTATTATAATTTTATAATCAGCCGATTGCAGTGCAGACATTTCACGTAATGACGATGGGAACAGAGTGTGCACTACTAATTGGGGCTTTATGGGAAGCAACGTTTCCAGTTATCTTCCAACTAAAGACTTCTTACCCGAAACAGTTATTTTTTTGTGAAGTTATTTTTTGTTAATATTAAAATTAATTGTCACAAAGTTTGATATGAATTAAAGCCTTGGTCACACATTTTCCTTCTTTGATATGAATTGCCTTGCCTTGGTCTCACATTTACCTCCTTTGTCTTGTATCTTTCAGCTTTATCATACACAAAACACACTCACACAACCGATTACAAGTGGCAGCACCCCAAGAACAACCACAAGTGAAAGCAGACGTACAGATGAGGGAACACTAGTAAGTCCTTCTAAAGCACTGCCAAACCATAAGTGAGACGATAGGAGCCAGAAGAGGAGGAGGAGGAGGAGTGGAAGTGGCAGTGGGAGCGGGAGCGGGATCATCCCCTCCAGAAAACGGGAGCCAAGTCGAGAAGCTAGAGGCGTCACCAAAAAGGCTCCATGATGCTGTACGTGTTCCATGTGGACGTCGGCCGCATGCTGAGCTTCGACATGAACGTTGCTCTGCAATCGGTGGAGAACCTAAAGGAGACGATCCAGAAGCTGCACGGCATCCCCTCCGCCAACATAGTGCTGCTGGTAAGCGGCGGCGAGATGTTAACGCACTCCACCCAAGTGTCATGCTACTCGGCGGGCACCGACACGAATCCCATCTACATGTTCCTCACGGGCGATGAGCGTCCAGCGCCTACGATATCCAACACGGATGCGGATGCCGAGCTGCGTCGCCAGGTGGAGGAGAGCCACCGCCTGCCACCTGCTCTAGAAACAGTGCGTCAGCGGTCGCAATTGGCGCAGCATATGCGTGAGCTGGCCCGAAAGGAAGAGGCGCTTTGCGAGCGACTGGTCCACGAGCAGCACCTCCAACAGCAGGGCTGGTCGGCTGTTGTGGCCAACATGGAGGATCTGACGAATGAGTTCCGTGAGCGCTTCCATAACTTTTGCTTTTCCTTCGATCGGCATCTTCAGAAGCGAGACCAACAGCTGGAGCTGTTGCACAACTTTGCCGATGATCTCAAGCAGCTGGGTAGGATACCTATACTCCCGGCTCTCATGTCTCTGGCAGAGGCCGATTTCCATGGCTTTGATGAGTTGCTGGACAATGATGATGTCTTTACCGCCCAGCAGCAACAGCAGCAGCAGGGGCAGCAACAGGAACAGCAGTTGGTGCCGCAACAACCAGCAGGAAGCGGTCTATCCGAATCCTCGCAGGCGGATTCGCCCAACAAGAAACTCAAGATGGGCGATGATGAAGCGGAGACTGGTGAGCAGCAGCAGGAGCGCGTTTCCCAGACTTCGACCAGCAGCAGTTCGTTGGCGCGTCGCCCCAACCTTAATCTGCTGCAGTGGATTAGCTCGAAAGGCAACCGCAGTGCCTTGCAACTCATGTCCGACGAGTGCATGCAGGGTCTGGACATCTTCAGTGCCGATATCTACGAGAAGCTCAAGGAGGAGGTCAAGCAGATCATCAAGATGGCCAATCAAAGCGATGTTAAAGAGATCAAGGGCCTCGGTGACCGCCTATGCAAGCTGGAGGAGTTCAAGTTTCGCATCAAGAAAATGGTGAACGATCAGAAGGAGCAGGCCCTGGCTCTGCAGCAAAACGAGGCTCGGGCGCAGAACCTTCGCGACAACTCCGTCCTGCCGGATCTCTGCCTATCGCACCGCTCCCAGCTGCAGGTGATGCTGGAGAATCATACCAAGATCCGAGAGTACTGCCGCTGCATAGCTAACTCAAAGGATGAGCTAGGGTGGAATCTGCACACACGACTGCGGCGGATTGTTTGGATCGAGAATGGAATGAGCGAATTCGATAATCGGCTGCTGTTCAATCATCGGTGTTTGCGGCGTGCAGAGCGGCACATTAGCATCATTGAGCAAATTCACAGGGCACCCAGCACCTATGTGGCTGCCGTGGCGGAAGTGGTGCGCCGCAAGATATTCTCAGATGAGTTTCGTCAGTGGGCCACCCGCCTGTCCGTGGACTTTGACCGCATCCACAGCGAAGAGTTGCGCCGAAGGACGGAATTTAACGCTAGCTTCGAAGGCCACTTCCTTAATATCCTATTCCCCGGCATGGGCGACATGCCGCCCGCCTTCGCGAACGAACATCCGCTGAGCTTTGACACGCGCCTGCCGCCGCTTAGTCGTTCGGACATGGAGCTACTATCATCTCAGCTACCGGAATTGGCCGGCCAGCTGCAGTTGCCCGATATGAAGCCTGTGATAGAGTTCTTTGTCCATCGCACTGGCAACAAGCAACAGGATCAGCAGGAGCCGGATCAAGAGCAGGAGCCAGAACAGGATGGCCCACTGATAGCAACCCCTCGTTTGGCTGAGCTGCAAGCGCTTGCAACGGCTTCAGACTGTGAGACGGACACGGAAACGGAATTTGAGAAGCTTAGCTCCACGTCCAAGTGTGTGGCCACCTCAACGTCCACCAGTTTGGTGGAGCAGGTGGCTCGTTCCACCGCTACCGAGGAACTGCTTATGCTGAGTGCTGGCACCTTGACAGAAGAGAATGGCGGCAGCCTGCAGGGGATGCGCAACGCCATGGAGGATATGTCTAAGTTGGCGCGGGCCTGCCTCTTTGAAGCTCGCTCCAATTTGAGCGCCTTCCGCAGTGATGCCGCTGGGTACCAGGATGAGCTGCAATCCGAGCTGCATCTCTTGCAGGACAAGATCAATGTACTGAGAATGCAGTGCCAGGAGCGCGAGCAGCGATCAAGCGAGCAGCTGGAGGAGATGCGACTGAAGCTGCAGCTGGCCGAGCAGGAGAAACAGGCGGCGGTAACCCAGGCCAGAGAGCAGCTGATCCATGAGCACAAAACGGAGCTGGAGTCGTTGCGGTGCCGCTTTAAGCTGATGACCTCCATGGAGCGTTCGCCGTCGGACAGCAGCCTCGAGAAGCTGGAGCGCCCGACGAGCAGTGCTAGTGTAGCTAGTGCCAATGCCGGCGTGGACATTGACCACCTGCTAACGCAGCAGCGCCAAGAACTCACGGCCCAAAAGGAGCGTGCCATTACCGAGGCCGTAGAGTCGGAGCGATCGTTGTGGCAGTCGCGTCTCCTGCCCCTAAACTCTGAATCTGTGATGGCCAATGTGGGCATTCTCAAGGACATGCTGGCGGATAAGGAGCGGCAGCTGGATCAGTTGCGTGAGCAGAACAAGATTCTCACCCAGGAGACGTACCAGCTGAAGACACGTCTGGAAATGATCACCAACGAAGACGGCAACAGTTGGTTGAAAGAGAAAATTGACTACCTTAATAAGGATAAGTGTCGACTCGAGGAGGAGCTCAGCCAGGAAAAGAACCGGCGCCAGGAGATGGAGACAAGTGTGGCGGCTATGAGGAGGTATGCATGCACTTAAAAATGAAGCTACCAATGATTAATTTCGTTTCGTTCACTCTTAGCTCTGTCTACGATATAAATATGGTGGGTGGTGCCCTGACCCGCTCCAAGTCTAGCGGCACTTCCAGTCACAGGGCCATTGCCCTGGAGGGTTGTGCGCGTGGCGATCTGGTCTTTGTGGTATGGAGCATGCGACATGCCCAATTTATGGTCGTACAGGACTCGCTCACCCTTTATTTCGTCCACGCCGATAGCTTGGCTGGTCTACAGCTAACTGCTCCGGCCCCAGGGCCTACTCCCGTTGGGGAGTCCTCAATGGCTGTGGCAGAACTGAATCAAATCCCGCTGCCCTATTATGCTATTGGTCGGGTCATCGACAAGGAGTACTGCCAGGCGCGAAAGGTATACTTTTATTTGATTTGATTTATCTGACAGCTGTTTAACCCGTGTGTTCGTGTGTGGCTCTTTTTTGCAGGATGACAATCGCTATCGCGTCAGCAGGGGCTCCAAGTTCTATCGCATCAAGCTGGCGCCGTTGCCCTCGCGAAATGCAGCGCGGCGGGAGCGTCTTGAGTGTAAGTAGCCAGTCGTTGTAAATTCCCAAAAGGTCAAAAGAAACTATCATTTTCTTTTGGTTTTCCAGCCAGCTCCTCTGCCGCCACAGCTGCTGCCTCGCCCAGAGATGTCATCGATGCTGCCCCCGGTCACAGCAGCAGCAGCAACAGTAGCGTCTACCAGAGCTTCAAGCAGCGTACTGTGAGCATTACCAGCGTAAATGAGGAGGATGATGAGTCGGCTTCGCTGCTCAGCGAGCGCTGTCGCTACATTAGCGTCAGCGAGGAGGATGAGTTGCATGCTGCCGGAGCAGGCACACTGCCCATGCCAATAGCCAGCGCAGCACCAACTGTCATTTCACCGTCAACAGGCACAACATCAATGGCGGCGGCAGGGTCGGCGACGACCATTGCAGCGACGGCAGCGACTCAAGCACAGTCTGTGATAACAGAGCAGCCAACGGCATCGAGCAAACTTAAATTGGATCTACTGTTGGCCTCTGCTGATATAATAACACAATCCCCAACACCACAACCACCACAACCACCACAGCAACAGGAACAGGAGTTGAAGCAGCAACACGTTGAAGTGCTGAAGAGTGCGGCGCATGTGGCTGAAAGAAGTCCAAATCAAGCCATCCGACAGTCGGAGGGTGGGGAACCGGAACCGGAAACCATTACCATCTATGTGCCGCCCCCCAATCCCCCAGTAACTGTGACAACAACGACAACCCCCACTGCAAGTGCTACGAGCGTCCTGGCCAGCCTCAGTGTTGAGCCAATGCTACCGATGTCCATTATTGGCACCTCGGCGGCTATAAGCGAGGACTCGGATGAGTACCGATCGCTGGAGGGCAAGAACGACGATGCCGACCCGGATGACTTTCCCATCTCCGAATAATGGGACTAACATTTAAACTACAAGCATACATGCATACATATACATAAGTGGCGTGTGTATCTCTAGGCTAAATCTCTTTAACTATATGTAGGAACCAGCAAATAAACAACATCCCCAACAAGTAAGCCACAGGTCGGGCCGCAGCGACATCAGCAAGCACACCACAGCAACAACACCAATGTGAAAGAGTTATATACTTAATAAATCTAAAAGTTTACCAAGTGCAGAATATATGGATATATATTCGAAGAAGAAACTAAAAATTGTTCTAATGAATGTAGGGTCTATGTCTACATAATGATATAATCTTATCAAAAGTGAATCATACACACACACACATACACCAAGACCACAAAACACGAAGTAAAATATTTTCCAAAATTTTTATTTAAAATAAAAATAGAATGTACTTTAACAAATTTACCTTTTATAATCAAAAACAAATTAACATACATTGATAGTTTTCGGTTAAAAGTCATTTGTTCGCTTCATTTGGTGCCAAGAAAAATGTATTTCCAAGTCACTTTACTAATTTGGTAGCAAGTAAAAAATTTTCAAAAATGAGAACGAAATTATATATTTTTTATAGGAATTTTTAAAAATGCGTATAACACTCACACACACCCACCACTTTCCCACATAAACACAAAAACACAATCTTTTTGGGGCTCAGCCTGCAAGAAACACAGTTTTATGCTCAGCTTACGCCACCCTCTCCCCAACCCCCCTCCTCACCACATAACTCCCAAGAAAATCAAAAGGTTCTTTTCTCTCTTTCCTGTCCCTGTATCTCTAAGAAATTTTGCTTTTTTGACCTTTCGTGTAAATAAATAAGAACGAATAGTTACATTTACGCCTTTGATTCATAACAAGGAAACACACTTGAAAATTACAAACAACAAAGTAGATATACATATATATATACACTTCTAATGACAATGCGATAATGAAAAGCTACACTTTTCAGCGCAAATGTAAATAAAATCAAACAAACAAACAACAAAAAAACATTAAAAAATACTTTAAACAAGTTAGAAGGAAGAAACGCGTGCAAAACGAAAGTGCTTAACAAAAGCGGATCGCAAAATTGTCAAGCTTACAACACAAAACAAAAACAAATAAAAAAAAACAGTGTAAAATCAAAAATCAAATAAAAAAAATTGTAAAGATTTCAAAAGTATAATTGTTGTTTTTATGGGCGCAGTTAAGGTTTAAAGTTTGTTGAAAATAAATATGAATATCAGGGACCGTAAATAATGGTTATCAACGGTTTCTTTAAACAAAACATTATCCACTTGAAAAAAAAAAACGAATTATACCAAAAGGCTACAATTTGGACGCTCTTTCAAGATAAGCAATCATTGCTTAAATCTGGACTTTTAAATATAAAACAAATTTGATTATTCATTTTTAAGTTTTTTTTAATCAATCAAAAAATATCAACAATTATGTTGATCGAAAAAAAACTAAATAATTATTATTATTTGAGCGTTATTTTTTCGCACGAGATATTTATCTTCTTTCTAGGTGTTTCTTCGGAAATCTTTTTGCATGATCCTATGAAGCGAAAGGAGACGAACTTAAAAAACACTGAGCGAAAAAATAACGCTCAAAATGTAATCATTATTTCTAACAGTCCACAATTGAGATTTTTAATCGAGATATAGAATTTCGAATTTTATTGTCCGAATTTGCAATTTTATTTTTAAGTATACATATTTTTAAAAATCCCAACTTTATATAAAAAATATTAAAATATATATACATACATGCTTTTTTACGTAAACAGGCCTGCCTACGAAGAATGGGTAGCCCTCGTGACATACTAGCAGCTGCTTCTTGGGAGTTTCATTTATTTTTGGTTGGCATTTAGTTATAATAACAGTAACGAAAAAGAAACAACCAATCAGTTATTTACTTTATACACGAATAATTTATTAGTTGAATATTTAAATAAAATAATACATTAATAAATAGAGTATTTAGTAATTATATGCTTAGGATTATTTATATGTATATACTCTCCTATGAGCTATGGGGTGCTACAGGAATCTCAATGAGATTACATTACAAATTTGTCCAATAGTCTGATACATATTAATGTTATAAACGTTGTGTTCCGTATTTAGCAACATAAAAATAAATAGATCCGTGTCTTTGAACACCTTTTTGAATGTATCTCAGAAGCATGAGAATTCTGTCGTCATATAACTTTGCATAGAACGTGAACATTGTTTTATGTACTTGAAATCGAGTCAAATTGCTCTTTGACATGACTCTCGCAAGCAGTTAATAATTATATATATAAGCTGCATAATTAATTGCACATTTGTCCAAAAGCAAATTGGCGAAGGGATTTCACATAGATATCTGCTGGGTTTTGGTTAGCGTGATAAATTAGCGTTTTAATTTGTGCTTCGTTGGGCAAGCTTAGGCCGCACAACCACAAAGTTTATATACCTGTACATACTACATATTCGACTATAAGCCAACGCTGCAGCATCAGTCTCCGTTATACAAAAGTGGGCAACTTTAATTTCACATCTATATCTAATTAGTCCGATTTATTTAAGAAGCTAGTGCTTGCTTGTGCCTGTAAATCGTCTATCGACTCTTGTATTTTTTTTTTTGCTTCTCTGAATCTCTTGTTGGAAGTGAGTCTTTTGAATATTTATTTGGGAGTATTTTAATGAGTATTTTAAACATACAAAAGCTGCACTATTATGATTTTGTGATAAAAGAATATCGGTAACTATTAAAGGGTTTTGGCCAATGAAATAAAATCTTGTTCCATGTTTCCACTATTATTTTGGGTTCAAAGCAAGGACAATCTTAAGGGCAAGTGGTTTTGATTTTTTTCACGTTAAAATTTATTCGATCTTGTAAGTTCAACGCGATCTTGTATCTTCAAATATACATAAATAAAACAAACCACGACTTAGTGTTAAATTTACACTGTAAATCCATTTTGAGATATTGCTTTGAGAATATTTAAATCGGAACCGGCCCGACAACAGTCTTTGCCCTAAACGAGAACGATAAACATTATTTTATCCGGTATATATAGATAAAAATATATATTAAGCTTCTCTCGGTGCAAGAGTATCCCCACTTCGTCGTAGTCCACTTCGAAGATCCACTTTGCTGCCTCTCTTATTATTTTTACTGGCTCCGTAAGGCATGTCTGAACCACATCACGCGGAGTCGGAGTCTGTGCACGACTAGTGAATGGCTGTGGTTGCATCCAACGGTTGACTGGCCACCTCGGTTACGACTTTATTAGGCTCCAAAATAATTAGGCGTTAAATATGCTCCAGTTATTAATTTGCCATCACTGTCGCTTCCATCCATCCACCTGATCCGTTGACTATGCTCCTCACAATATACCGCATTTTTTTAGCACTATTTTGCGCTTCCGGGCCACGCTAGATCCATGACCCTTTTTGGCCGGGCGAAGCACAATGGTGCCGCTACTGGACTTGGTGAAGGTTGGACTGAAGGCGCTGATTGTGGGCGTACTGCTACTGTAGGGCGGATGGCTGGAGTTTTGCTGGTTTCCGGCAGCCTGCTCGTAGCTCTGTGTCATAAGCTGATGGCACTTGGTGGCCAGATAGCGGAAAACGGACGCCACATTGATGTCCTCCTTGACGGAGGTGCGTATCAACCGGCAGTTGAGCAGTTTGGCCAGCGTCTCCACCTCGTCAGCGGTGACCACTGCCTGCTCGATCAAATCGATCTTGTTCTGGACAATCACCGTGGGTATCTCATTGCACTCGTTCTCCACCTTGCGCTTCCAGTCCTTGATCGCCTCGAACGAAGCTCGATCTGTAGTGGAGAAGACCAGCACGGAGGCCTGGGCCCCCCTGTAGTAGGCCTTGGTGATGCAGTCGAACTCCTCCTGTCCGGCAGTATCCCACAACATAATGCGCACATCCTCGCCGTCGATCTCGATCTGTCGTTCTAAGAAATCCACACCGATTGTCTTTTTGTAGTCCTTGGTGAATATACCTTTGCAGTAGCGCTGAATCATCGACGATTTTCCCACACCGCCATTTCCCACAATGACCTGTGAATAAAAGTAAAGGGGGATTAAGGGTTTTATTTTTCAAAGTTTTCTAATTGAAAAATTCAAAATTATAAGTAAAAGGAGCTTAGCACTGTTTAATAGATTCAAACAACTTTATTATCTATCAAAAATCGGACATCTTTGCTGAGAATGTGCCTTAAAAATTTGTTATATGAAAGTTTTCTGGAATTGTCCTGCTAACTAATCATCTTAGCAAGGCGTCTAAATTACATATATTGGTGTGAAGAAAACTTTGATTTTTCAACTTGAATTTGAACTTATTAACTGTTAGAAACTGCTGCTCATTTTTGACAATATCCTTGTGCGATTATATTCATAAGTAAATCTAAGAAATGTAACCATATTTAATATATGTATATGTATATTTTCTTGCTTTCCTTGGTATACTTAAAAAACAATTACCGTTTTCAGTTAATTAACGATAATCTATAGTCGTGAAATGCAATAAAATTGTACTTGGCCTTCGACAAAAGACATTTTTAGATATATAAGTATGTTGAATAAAAATCCATTTGAAGCAAATTCCAGGAAGCTATTAGAAGTGATAGGAAAAACCCTAATTGAACTAGAATCTTAATCCGTGCAGTTTCGCCATTAGCATCATCCATGACGAATCCAATCCAGATCTGATCTCTCAGGTGCTAGTGCCATTCACTCGATCCAGTCATTCATCATTCCTAATGGAGAAGATGCACGTAGCCGGCTAGGCAACTTACCACTTTAATGGCCAGCTCGATATCATCTTCACGCATGTTGGTGTAGTTGTACTGCGACTGGGAGTGCGACTGCAGAACGGTCGCAGCAGCTCCGCCGGTTGCCGTTTGGATTAGACGCATCTAAGCCGGCAGGTGGGCGCCGACGTTCGCCCAGGTGTGCGTTCCAGCTCTCGCTTCGCCTCCAGTCAGCTGACTGCAGCAGCAGAGGCACGCGATTTAGGAAACAGGTAGATCGCAGTCAAAACGATATTTCAAACTCAGTATCCAAATAGATTTGGTGATTTTTTTTTTTTTTTGGTAAGTCCACTTTTCCGCAGCTTTTCACTTTTCCCCCGACTTTTGCGTAAGCCTTGCGATTCACTTTCTACGCATTGATTTCACCAAATTCGAACTGTGGAACAGAAAAAGAAAAACCAACTCTTCAGCGACATCTTAGACTGAGGATACAAAAAAAAATAATACAGTCAAGCCTCTATAACTCGTTCGAGCGATAGTTCAAGCTAGAAATTTTCCCATCACAGAAGTATCTTTTTGGTATTTAATTTTAGCTACATATTTATCCGTTTTTAATAAATAAATTAAATATAAATATTATGAAGGAACTGGAAATTTCTATACTAATCAGCATGCTGTCTATGAATTGGTACTGAGAGCTAAGCTTAAAAGATTATAGGTAGACGTCTAAAAAAAATTAACAAGTTACTTAAACTTGGCGCTAACAAAGTTCAATGTCAAAAGATTAAATAAAACTACAAAAAAATTATATTTAAATTGCAAGATAAGGTTAAATGTTTCTAACTTTTCTTTTAAAAATTTACTTTGGATGTTCAAGTTACAAAAGTTGTACTGTAAAGGTTTTCTTTCATTTTCACATTCACATCAACCGGTTTTCAGCGCAGTTTCTTTTTTTATGCTTTTTGTGTTTTTCTCATTTTTCCTGACTTGGCCCGCGGCAGCCGTATGCGGCTTCTAATAAGACGCAACCCAAACACACGCACGGTTACGTTGTTCGACAACAGGTGCTTCCACACACCTCACGCACACGGGAAGAGAGGGACATGTGGAAGGGGTCTCGCCTCGTATTCTCTGACTTGGTCTTGGGCAGTGGTCGTGGTCAGTGGAAGAGAGCCGTAGATAGGCCAGTGCCTGGCATTAGTATTCGCATTAGCGCGTGCTTATGAATTCTTTGAAAAGTGTTCTAGCCTTTCCTCTGTTTACAGTTTCTAGCTGCCCTGTTCTCTGCGGTTCCGTGGGCGGCGGCGTGGCCTACGTGGGCTAAGAGCTGGCTAGCATGTGGAGTGTTAATATATTTGACCAAACAATGGCGAGACGTTAAATCCAATTGTTCTGCAGATGAGTTATGCGTTTTGTAGGCAAATTAGTTAGTTGATCTCCACGGTTCCAGAAATAGAATGCAAACTGTGGGTTCCCCTTCGATAGTATAATAAAAGTTAAATATCAATTTGGGTCAAATTTAAATATAAAGTGGATCGTTATTTAAATTCTTTTAATAAACGTGGGTGTTCCGAATGAAGTAGAAAACTTACTGGGTTAAATACTTAGCGCACCAATATTTTTGTTATTTCTTGAAAATGAACTAATTCAATATATTTGATTAATTATTTTTTAAAATGAATTTATAAATCAACTTTTCCGTTCTGTTTATGTTTATAATATTATGTATGAATATGTATCATATATATGTACATAGGTATATACATACATAAGTAGGTATTTTTTTTATTTGGCATGGAAGCAAGCATTTTAAGCTTTCATTGACCCAAAAAAAACAAAACGGTGATCTTTGCTGTCCAAGGTTATACTACACACAAGCAATTAATTAAGTCTCAGCATGATTTCTTCTGATCTTTGCACGAAACCGGCATTCCACACTTTTTAAATTAATCGGAGAGGTAACACCGGATTTGTATTTTTCAATTTCCTGTAATTGCTAATGTCTCGTCTGCCTTGTTCTTAAGCTTCTATGCTTCTTCCTCTGTATTCTTTTCATACCAAAGTTCAACTTTAACCCGTTCTAATTCTTCTGGCTTCTTCATCTACGTTTGAAGAAGGTTCATATGCTGCTTTCGTTGTTGTTTTTATGTTTTATTGTAATGCTAATTAAGGTTATAGATTTAGTTCAACGCGGCGACAACAAAAAAACAATAATAAGCACAGATTGACATCAAATGTCTATAGTAAATGTGTGGGATATGTGCAGATGTTGTACTTTTGCTGTCAAAATAATAAAAAACGTAACTCGAGAAATTTAAAAGAAATTAAAATTGATTTGGATTAGTCGAATATATTTTTAAATCTTTTACTTTGTTATTTTAGATTATTATTATTTTCCCAGCAATTGTTTACAACTAATCACTTGACCGCAGCTGTATGTACATTTGTATCTGGACGCATCAGATCCTGCACAGCTAATTACAAATATAATGTTCTGCACATCAATTTAAACAGTTGCACAGTGCAATTATTTTGAAATTTGCCCAGAAACTAATAGATCAGCGGCCGTTTTTCCTTCTTGGCCATTGTTGTGGAATGTGGATTCTAACTTGTCCATTTAAGTTCACAACACGAACACACACATGCGCACGCGTGCACCCGATGCACACACAGCCATCAAACAGGCACACACAGACGAAATGGCACTTGTTGCTGCCATGGAAGAGCGAATTTTCCAGGCTTCCAGGGAAAATTATGCAAATGCTGTGCCGCGCTACTTAAATCAATTACGAGCACGGATTTCCCCATTATTTAAATTATGCTTAAACAGAGTCACTCGCGCACTAACGGTACATCGCACAATGTCGCCTGCGCGCTGCTCTCCTTCTTCCCCGCCGTTTTTATCTTTGGCCGTATTTTTTCATAGCTTGGCTCTTTTACGGCCTTTTTCACTGCTGCGACTGTGCTTTCTGGGTGAGAAATTAACGAAAAGAAGTTGGCGAAACGCGAAGCCACAGCTCACATCTCGCACAGCCCGATCTGCAGAAAATCGTAAACACGGCTTAGACGGGTTGATTGTTGCTCGGCTGCTCTTCTGTATGGGCAAACGACAAAGACTAAGATTGAAGCTAAAACAACGGCGACAACGCGTGCGAAGCGCATTAATTAAAGACAAGCCGAGCCAACGAACAAGCTAGCGGAGCTTGGGATTTCGGATTGACCCGTAGTGAAAGTCTAGCCACACACGATATCTTTTTGCCTTGGATTTTTCCTAGGGCGCCAATTGACGAGCGAAGAGAGGGGAAACGGGAACGCGAGTTGGGGAGCCCACCTGTTGATCGACGCGTTTTTTTGGTTTGAATGGGGGATAAGAGAGCTGGGAGCAAATCGATTGTTTCGATTGCTTAGAGATGGTACAAAATATCTGAGACCCTCCAAGTCCGATAACCAAGTGATGAGCGCCACTCACGATGCGGGTATGACACTGCTTAGAAAACTAGAATTCGCATACATTTTTTTTTACCCTTTACATAAAGCTCGATTTGATGCGAATCCAGCAGATATATAGAGGTTCCTCTTATATTCATTACATTAAACTTTATACAAATTTCGAACCAATTTAAAAATAATTGTTCAAATAACTGTATCCTTTTCATCAAGAATTATTAGCGAAGTTGTAAAGTTTCATAAACATTATATTGCAGATCCCTATCATAAATGTATGTATTAGCCGGTTGTCAATTAAGTAAGACAGCATCAATTACCTCCCAATTCAACATGCTGGAGAACTGTACAGGCGATGCATCACGATAGTAAGCCGATACTTTCAGCAGTTTGTTTGGGAACAGCTGAGATACATCCCTAATATTTTCTGTTATTCGAAAACAGTTTTGCAACCACCATACTGTACTATACTTCTAAAAAAATCTAGTGAATTTTTGAGAAACAAATAATTGTACATTCAAATGTCAGTTTTCTGCCACGAAAGTTAACAGCTCGTGACACTTTGAAATAATACCGATAGTGTCATCTTCTTTTGACAATCACTCGGGCAAATTCGATTTTGCTCGAACCCGAAGCGCTAAACTGTAAATTGCACCGTTGTTTCCAGCAGACACAACAACAATTTACATACGCCGCGATGAGTAAAGGCGAGCTGACCCGCAAGGTGCTCAGCGATCTCATCTCCGAGTCCGAGTGAGTGCATTAAGAAGTACCGAGTGCACAGCTGCACAGATGCCGGCTGCCCGCAGTATGCGTCTGTCTGCTGCGCGCTCCGTTTTGATGGATCCGCTGCTCCGTCAATGCAAGTTCCCGCGATTAAATTGATCTATTGCTTTTCCCAGGACGCCGTACACGCCGGACAGCATCCTTCGCGAGTTTCGGGCCACGGACGACAAGCGCCTGTCTGTTGATGAGCTGGTTGGCATACTGACGACCATAAGCCAGAAACGGCCCAACTGCGACGAGGTGGCCGCCGAGGTCAAGCAGGTCCTAAAAAGGTGAGTGCGCTGATTCGGTCTAATTGGGCAGGTCCAATATTCAGCTTTTCGTCTGCCTCTCGCAGCAAAGATCCCATGTACGCACTTCTAGTGTTTGTCAAGCGATACTCTGAAGACTGTCTAACACCGCGTTCTAGCCTGAAGAACAGCGAAATGGCTACCGTCACCACGCCCTTACAAAGCAAATCCTCTATTGGAGCATCCTCGGCTCCCATGACAATCCTGGCCGAGAAGTCGCACGATTCGCTGGGCGTTCCCACGTCGACGCCAGTAGTTAACCGGAAGTCTGACTCTGGTGCCGGTCGCAGCCAAGGAAATAGAGAGGAGGACAGAGAACTTGGGGATTTGAGTTTGGTAAGTGGCAGACCAGTGCTGTCGTCCTTGGCCTCTTAACTTTTGGCTCTTCACAGATGAGAGAGCGCCTGCTGCTTGGCGCATCCAACAAATCCTTGAGCACCTTTCGGCCACCACCAACCGAAAAGTCACTCAAAAGCAGCAGTCAGAAGACCTTAGTGAATCCGCCGTCAGCGCCGCCTCCCACAGGCGTTCAAGAAGAGAGTCGAACACACAGTCTTTGGGACTTTAATGACGTAGACGGGAACTCGGCTCCTGACCCGGAGATTGCAGCTTTGCCGATTGAAAGCCAGCAAAACGAGTTGCTCACTCAGCTGCTGTATTGCTTCACGGGTATTCGGGTGCCGTTCATCGTGCCCATACCGCCCGATTCATCTGGTGGCCTGTCCAGCTATAAGACGGAATTCGCCATTCACAATCAGGTAGACCGTTCGCTGGCGGAGCTCGTTCGGAAAATTCTGCCGCTAGCCTCGTACTTCGTGGGCATCCAGAGGATGGTCGCTGACTTGGACGGTCAGGGGCAGGTGATCAATGCGTTGAACGCGGCACTGACGGATGTCAGCCACGACTTTTACGTAAGTGGACTACTAGAATACTGGTGAAACATTTCCGCACAACTGGTCACGCTTCTCCTTCCCTACTCTAGCTTCTACTCATGCAGGCGGAGGACGAGCTGGAAAAGAATGAGCTGACCATGCAGAAGCTAGTTTACTATATGCAGCCAACACTTTGGGTGATGGAGGAGATCTGGACGACGATGTTTGGCTTGCAGCAGGGTGAGCTGCGGGGCGCCGCTGTGCTAACGCACCTGCACGGGCGTATCAAGCGTCTGGAGGGGGATCGTGAATCCCAGAAAATAATTATTGGGCTGATGCGCAAAGCGGCTGAGCCGTACATGCGGATGCTGCAGTTATGGATCCAGAAGGGTGTCATCGTTGACCGCCAGCAGGAGTTCTTGGTGGAAGATTATGAAGAGGTACATTGCAATCAGCTTCCGGAGCACTATTCGGACGGTTATTGGGAAAAGCGGTATACTCTGAGACGCGACCACATCCCCTCGTTCCTTGAGAAATACTCTGACAAAATCCTTCGCACCGGCAAGTACCTGAACGTGGTCCGGCAGTGTGGCAAGCGGGTGATGCCCACTCAGCAGATGCACCTCGAATACGACCCGACCAGCGAGCAGCACGTGTCCGTTATAAACGAAGCGTACTACTTCGCGGCCCGTATGCTGCTGGATGTTCTGCTGGCGGAGAACGATCTAATGGGTCACCTACAGTCGGTGAAGCGCTATTTGCTGCTCAATCAGGGCGACTTTACCATGCAATTCATGGACGCCTGCGAAGATGAGCTGTCCAAGAACGTGGACCTGGTGCTGCCCATGACGCTGGAGAACCTTCTGGGCCTCACACTGCGCATTTCTTCCGCCCGCGACGATCCCTACAAGGACCATCTTCACTGCGAGCTGCTGCCCTACGATTTGGTCACTCAGATGTCCAAGATAATTAAGGAGGATAACAAGGAGGAGTACTGGCAGACGCAGGATCGCCTGGATCTCAGTGGCCTCGAGTGCTTTGCTTTTTCCTATGAAGTAAAGTGGCCTGTGTCCCTGGTGCTTAATCACCTCGCCATCTCCAAGTACCAGATGCTATTCCGCCAGTTATTCTACTGCAAGCACGTAGAGCGTCAGCTTTGCAAGTGAGTGCGAGCCTCTGTATTATAATTCATATTTTCTGACTCATTGTCTTCTATTCAGGATTTGGAAGGAGAACTCCATTGCCAAGAAGTTCTCGCCCCAGGCAGCAGAGCTGTACAGATCGGCATTTACGCTCCGCCAGCGCATGATGAACGCCATTCAAAACCTGGAGTACTACATGATGATTGAAATTATTGAGCCCAACTGGCACATATTTATTGAAAAAATGCAGGCGGTGGAGAACGTTGACAATGTGCTGCAGCTCCACCAGGATTTTATAGACTCGTGCCTTAAGAACTGCATGCTATCGGAGTCTTCCCACCTCAATCGGGCCATATTCAAGTTATGCAAGATATGCTTGAAGTTCTGTGACTTCATCCAGGTGAGCTTTGGCAGAACTGGTGGTTGGATTGTTGGGCTGTCAGCAACGTGTGCTTCTCCTGTATATATATACTATATTCTCGTTTTGTCCTTGTTCTTTGCTGTCACACACTCTAAATCTCTTCGCCCCGCCTGCTACCATTACCAACTATGAATTTGAATCCGAACCCAATTCCATATGTTTATTTCCTTGGCCCACGTAATGCAGCGCTCCCAGCGTTTCTTTCTGGACGCCGAGCTCAAGTCGATGGTATGTGATAGCAGCGACGACAGCTCCGACGAATCTGATCCTGAGTGTTTGCACCGGTCACAGGTATTATGGGCTTGTGCTTGCCTTTACCGTTGTAGTTCTGTATTCTTTCGTTTTCTACGACTGCCAATTCCTGAAATAATATTTTTATTTTCTTCTACAGGAAAGAATTGCTATTTTTTTAATTAATTATTTTTTTTACTTTGTTGGATGTATGCATGAAGTAAATTACGCAAAATAGCATTTAGGTATCACTATAAAAGCCACACTACGATGAGCCTTAATATTATTCTTTTAAATACAGATTAAAAGTAGATTTTTGTACAAGGATTTAGAATTGATTGCGTTGTTGTGTTATTTATATTATAATTTATAATTTATAAATGTATTATGTTCATAAATGTGTGTTAATTTTGACTAATATTTGTTTTCTGCGTCGCCCTTTTAGCTGGAGACCTCGCTAGATCCTGCCGATACTTTTTCGGAGCGGGTGAAACGATTCGATCTCGAGTTTACCGGCATTCTTATTTCGTTCCTGCAAAAGATCAACATTATGGCCAAAAAGAATACAGCTGACCGGTTTATAAATCTCGTGCATCGCATCAACTACAACGGATTCTACACGGATCTAATGGATAAGCTTTGCATGAAGGATGCCTTGGGCTAAAGCTGCGCCAACGCTTCGAAGTAATACAAGAGAGCAGAAAAACGGGAACCAAGTATTAGATAATCGAATTAAATAAATGCCATTATTCCCACATGTCTCCAAACCAGCCATTTTCACAAGCACAAAAATTGTTGCCATTTTAGTTTATATTTTAATAAAGCTCATAGCATGTATAGAAATATAAGGATTGATAGCTGTTAAACGGATCATTTTAAACAAATTTTGTTAAGCAGCCTAGGAATTTGATTTGAGATTTTTTGCCTTAAAACTTGAAATTTTTAAGTGATTCCCAGTATTTTCAGATTTTTTTGGACAACAACCTATCAGTGCGACCGCATTTGCGTCACTGCTATTACCGTTAGGAGGGGAACTATGGATTATGAAACACTTTGACTAGAACATTTTTTTGATGTTATTCTATAAATGCGAAAATAACTGAAAATCCATCCGCTAAAGCTATAAAGCTACCTATACATAATGACAAAAAATAGGCTGCTGGATTTGTGAGGCATCCATTAGCTTCGGGGCCTTCCATATTTCAATTAATCCTTGTTATAATTTTAAGCGTTTAAAATTTTAAGTGACGAGAGGAGGAATTCAGAATTTCACCGAAAAAAAAACATTATATAGCTATCAATTTAAAAAATCTTTCCGGCAGGCAGAATTTTTTTTGCATCCATCTCTGTGGAAAGAGAAAATTCAAATAATAACGAATTTTTCATTTGACGCTTTTGATCTGTCAGCTGTTTGCCATCTGGTCAAGCAATCTGTTGGATTTTGGTATTATTCAGTTTTCTGCGCAACGGTCACACTGCCTTAACTCGCCTGTAAACAATTTGAAATTTGTGCATTTGTTTTGAACTCACCTGGCTTTTGCCCCAAAAGCACAAACTAGCCGGCACAGACATTAATCCGGGCAAATAGTCCCGCGAGTGCCAGTGATGTGGACAATATCTCGTTTGATTATGGCCAGATTCGTTGGCAGGCACGCGCGTGCGCAGCAAACACAATCAATCGGGCGCCAGGACGAAGGACTCTACATAGAGAAATGCTGTGACATCGCGAATTAAGTCAGTGCTCAACGGAATTTGGTGGCATTTCAACGTGTTTTCGGTTGCAAAAATTCCAAAAAAAGAAGCGCACAACACACACGTTGTGTCATACTATCCGTGTGTTGGTCCGTGGCTTAGTGTGTGTGTGTGTGTGTTTGGCGAGGGGAGGCGGAAACCTTAGGAAAGTAGAAAGTAAAAAGTAAAAAACACAAAGTTTATGCAAAAGTAAATTCCTTCATCGGGGTGACTTGCCGCCTCGTGTTGTTGCCTACTTGGGTCTGGTGGTTGCTCGTCCGCATCCTCATCCTCATCCTCCTGCTCCCCCCTTTTCCACCCTCTTTGACAATGTTTTTTCCTAATGCAAAAGCGAAAAAATGTTTACAGTGTCCGCTCTTAGCAGTGAACACCCTACTAACGAATAAATATATAACTGTATTGTCAATAATTAAAAAAAAAATAATGTTCATGATAAGAATCTAAATTTTACATAATTTTAAGTTATTTCGAAATGGTAAAACCCTTGTTTTATGATAATAAAATCATAAATAATGCTATTCCATTTCCATCTATTTTTAAACCCGACCAGAAATTATTATTGAAATATTGTGTTTTAATTATTTTCACTAATTGACTAGCATATTAATTTAAATTGCATTTAAAGGCCTTTTCAACCATAAAGTAACGCTTGTTGTCTGTTCATCGTAACGAGCGTGCTCTGTACGCGAATGTGTGTGCATAAATATGTGAAAAAACAAAGACGGCTGCGCAAAAAAATCAATACTGATAGTAATTTCTCGGATGCCTTCCTTTGGCCGGGAAACACCACTAGATCCTTCCCGCAGAAGGCGCAGTCAGGTGGTCATTGTCCGCTTCAAGGGCTGTCTTTCCTTTCCGTCTTAATTTTTTTTTTGGGGATGACTCATTCAGCTCACGAACTCCGCATTCCACCAGCAACTCCCGCTTCTCTAGCAGGGAATGCGAAAACCTCGCCGCGTGTCCACCAAATATTGATTTCGATTTTTTACAACAGCACTCTACAAAAAAACACAGAAAACACGATTAAAAAGCTATTTGCGAAACGGCAAATAAAATGAAAAGTCAATAAATGGCCCGTAACTCAATTTGGCCCACAATTTTAACGGTTTATAGTAAAGATAGAGTACACGGTAGTGAATAAAATCGAAAAAATAAACACGTCCCTTCGAAAAAGCGTGACAGACGAGATGAAAACGCGCCTGGTCTCGCTCACTTATCGCGGCAGTGCGTCCGTCGATCCCCGCTACTCCGCCTCCATGCTGCCATGGACCATAAACGACATCAGGTCTACTGAGAGCTACACCAAGGTAAATATATTTAAAGGTTACGCGATCATATCCCTATTTTGGATTTCTTTTAAGTCTTAACTAAGCTTAGATAGCTTTAAATATGATCCAAAGACAAATATCCTATTGGATGAATATAATGATAGAAAAATGAATTAATGACAGTTATCACGTTCAGCTATCCGAAACTCCTTATATGTTTGTATGAGTTCTTAGGTAGCATTGCTTATTTCGAAATCATTCGAAATAACCCATATTCTCGCAAGTAAACTCTTAAATGCACCATATCTCTTACGAATGTTACGAAATACTCGTATGATGTATGTACGCACTTTTTAATCCTGGCTTTTTATCAGCATCTATTTCCATTTCATTGATTAAATCAGCCATATAACTGTGAACTAGCAATGGAGATATTGAATTTGATTGGCTTTTAAGTCCCTCTCAATATGCCGCACACGACCAAATCCTTTCTTGTTAATCCAATCAAATGCGATATGCAATAAACCGAGAAGCACACATATCGCACATGACGGGCTTCCTAGCACACACTTTGTCCGCCTCAGGGGAAAACAATTAAAAGCAATTTGCAATTATTACGGCTGGCTAAATCAATTATGTGCCAAGTGAGATCCTGCCCAAATAGCGAATGAAATTTAATTAGTAAGTTTGTTCTCCATAAAGGATAATTACGGCGATTAGCCGTTTATCGGAATCTTTGGACCTATAAATAGGGTCGTAGCAACCGATGACAAAATGCGGATGCCTAATGACGAATGAAAATAACAGCTACGTAGCTCAGAGCACATTTGGGAGACATCCCACCGTCAGAAAGGTGTAACCTAAACAGATTACGCATCCGCCGCGTTGAACACGTGCAACAACAAGGAGCGCCACCCTTCCATATTCACTTCCCTTTTTCCCACAACCCGTTCCTCTGGGTGATATTATTAGAAGCTGGGAAATTAATTTTAGCAAAGTCCGCAATTAGCCAGTCATCAGCGGTCTGCGCGTGTGTCGAGTGTCCTTTCTCCCTGAGGGGTTATCCTAAGGACAATCTGTCGCACACACGGCTGCGGTTAGAGAAATAGCACCAAGTTGTCTCTCTGATGATGCACATTTTTAGCTGGTTTGCAGTTGTATTAAGGAATTTTTTTATAAATATTAATCCTCGTACATGAAATAGCTTTCCAACATTAAATGTCAGATTGCACGAAGGCATTATTAAATAAAAGTATTTTAAACATTTTTAAGAGTTAAGCGATATATGTAGACATCAATGTCTTTATTGTTATGTAAAATTCAAGGATTTTAATTAAGTAAGTTTACAAGTTTTGCTTTTAGTAGATGAACTAAGGTGTACTTACTTTAAAAACCATTTAAAAAAGCAAAAAAAACATAACAGAAACATTTACACTACTGAGACGCACTGTTTTAAATGCCAAGTCCAAAGCTTTTGCACCAAGAAGCACCCTTTAATTATCCTTTTTGGTTTCCTCTTGCGTGTGTGTCCTTTTTCACAGCTCAGGTGGCCGTTCTCGCATTAAAACGAATCCCTTCTACGTGCCGATGCCCCAAAGGATCTTTCCAGAGGGCAGTCGCATCTGCTCGCTGGCAATCATTGTTGATGCTCATTGAATATATAGCCCGATAGCCAGAGAGAGTTTTCGTGTCCTTGCTTAGTTCGGCATCACCCGAAATCCAGGAAGAAATATCTTATCTGGCAGCTTTTGTTTGAAATACCAATGGGAATGATTAGGACGCGCGTACAAATATCTTGTGAATTTCGGTAATACTTATCTTTTGCAGTTATTAGTCTTTTATTGTAGTTATTTATTTTGGGTTTTCTGAACACAAAAGGGAGCTTGTGTTGAAAGGACAGAGATTAGCACATATGAGACATATGAGGCAATAGAGGTTTTCCCTAATATTTAAAATTTGCAACAAAAGAACTTTATATTGTTAGTTCAATTATTTTAGCTTAATTAAAACTTTATACTTAATATTAAAAGTACATATATATTAAAAGTACTATTAACTTTTGCGTTTTAAACGAAATGTTATATAAAAATATTATTTATTAAATGGCTGCACCTCTAAGTTAGCTGGAGACAAGAAGCACACATAAAGCTCTGTATCTAAATGAATATAACGTCATCCAGTTGCGACCTACCATGGTGATTTCGCCAAGTATTTATCCTTAGCAGATATCAGTTTCAGGACCCATTAGTTCAAGCCCTGTGACATTTTATCCACACTCTGGGTAATCCACTTAGCATCCGTACTCCACGGAACAGCCACTACTCGTGGCTCGGAAGAGAACGTAATTCGCTTCATATTTTCTTGTTTAAATATTTACTTAAGCCTGCACATTTGTTTATTATAGTTAGTTTCATTTCCCCTCCCACTGTGTTCTTTTGCATTTAAGTTGACACAAAACCAACACGCACCCAGAGCGAAAGGGACAGGGCAGAGTGGCATAAATAAAAATGTTTGCCGACGCTCTCGCCCTTCTTTCATTCCTCAGTGTTGTGTGGCAGCTTATTGCTTTATTATGTTAAATAGCGCATGAAAATTATAACAAGCTTCTTGGATGGATGGACGAATGGGCTCGCCACGCCCACTGCAAAACGAGGCGAAAAGAATATGCGACTTTGTCGGCGATGGCAACAAAGTCATGCTAGTTTTATATTTTTTTCTGGTTTTTTGACAGCTTCGGTGTCTTCTCTTTGGGAAAATGTTTCTTTATTTAGAGGTCAGTTTCTGATAAAATAACATGTTTATCTTTGGTTAGGGATTTGTAGTGTAATTATAGGCATTCGATTGATGAGCCTCGTACTTATTCGATCCCTTAAAGACTTTTATCCTTGGGATGTCACCTTCTCCGTTGCAGAACTTCTGTCTTAAATTGTACTACTTTTTGCAAGGGTATTAAAACCTGGGAAATACGTATTAGAAAATAAAGATATTCTATTTAATCAGACTTGTCTCAGAAGGTTACCTGTGTAACTATGCTGCAATCAAGCTTTTTTTTACTTGATTAGTATTATATTTGGTGAAATACATGACTGAAATATCCTTCACATTTCACTTTCGTAAGCTATAAATCGTAATATATAAATCAAGTGTTACGAGCACTTGGCCAAACATTAAACCGAACGAACACATACTTATTCTGAGTGGGTGACTTTTCATCTCGCAACAATGAAAAGGATGTCCATGCCCTCACCCACGGTACTCTTTTGTTTGATAAATTTGAATTACACGAATGATGCCTGACAAGGATTTTAGGTGGCATGCCACCCCTTCTTCCCACTGCCAGCGATTTTCCAAACGCTTTTGCCGACCCGCGATGTTGGCGCGCGCTTCTCCATTGACGTCACAGCGCCAGGGAGTTGGGTTAAGGGAAAAATCAATACACCGCTTGTTTCATTTTCATTTCCATTTTCCCATTTTCTCATTTCGCCTTTGCGGCTGTTTGAATTGTTGCCACTTCGGGTGTTTTTGCCGCCGTCGCCTGCTTGGGAAGTCACTCAAGTCGCGGTGGTAATCCGCTTTCGGTCGAGTCACTTGAACCCACTTCTCGCACTTCATCCTCGCTGCTTTCGAGCGCTCCTGTGGCTCACGCTGCATATACGCTGTATTCCTATGGCACTCGCATTCACATCTTCGCCCCCCTAAGACCTAGACCACGGAGCCACCCAGCTTAAACCCACTCGATTCCAGTTGGCTGGTGTTTTGCATTTGATGGAACCCGGTTTTGTGGTCTGCTGATCTTTGGACTCATGTCGGCCGGTCTCTTGACATCGTTGCCATGTCGCAGATGTCGTCCCCGGAAATTTATGCAGCTGACATACATAAATTGTCCCAGTACGTGGGGGAAAAGTGCTAACGGAAAACTGAATGTCCTGGCAATCACTTGGGTTATTTTGTAATTAAAAAAACATTTTCTATTTAAACATATGTATTGCTTGTTAAATCGGGATTGTAAAACACAAACTAAAAACTAAAAAAACAAATAAGGCAGGTGCTGGACTGGGTCGATACATGAAGCTTGATGAAGCTAAGTCCCATAATTAAAAAAATAAATAGTCTACGTAACTGTAGCTAAAAAAAATGTGCAGGATAATCAATGGTATTGCTTGCAAAAATCTAGTTTGAATGTTCACTAATATCATCAGAAGTTTCCGTTTTCCTAAGCCAGAGGATCCCTTTCACCCAACCTTGCTAGGAACATAATTTTATTTGTAATTCAAAAAACTGAATACAACTATTTCGTATTGGGCGAGTCTTCTTCCATCCAAGTGGGCAGGTTCACACTGACGCCGCTAAGCGATGAGCATTCGCTGCCCAAGGACAATCCACTGTTCGAGAGGGCATCGCTGTAGATATTATCCTTTTTGGGGGACAGTTTTAACTTCGAATTCATGGGGGTGCCGAGTCTGGAAGTCCTCAGGTTGCAGCGCACTGGAGAAATCACTCCCAGTCGGGCATGCCCCAGCTGCCGACCAGATTTAGCCTTCTCGAACGACATCAGTTCACCGAAACGCAGTGCACTTAGCGAATCGAAATCCAGAAGGATGTCCTCCATGTACATGAACATAAGACCGCGATGGATCTTCATCCACGAGGACAAGGCCGCCAGGCTCCAGAGCTGACTGGAGTGGCGGGCAAAAGACCCGCCTGCCGTGTCGTACACATGGCGCACACAGTCGATCAGCATGTACTCCGTCTTGTACTGCTCCACAATATTCTCGTCGAGCATTTTCTGGGGGGAAAACGGAGCCCCGTGGCACAGCTGAGCGGCTCCCCAGATGTACGGCACGAACTGAAACTTGTCCAAGCCATAGGCTCCCTGGCAGTTCGCCGACACCACCGAGTATAGGACCTGCATCCGGCGCACAAAATTCAGATATCGATCGAACAGGATTAAAGCTGAGGCTGCAAGGTCCTGTTCCCGACGCAGAATCCTCGCCTCGAACAGACCGCAGAGGAAGAACAGGAAGCTTAGTTCGTGCCCCGTCCCGTACTCAATCTTGGTGGAGCTGCCAAAGGCCCCTGAGAGGTAGTGTCCCAGCTCGTTCACGTAGTGGCACTTCTTCACCGGCAGCGCTTCCTCCAGTATCTGGTAGATGTCCCTTAGCATGATCCGTGAAAACCGTCGATAGCCCTTGTTCCCCAAATCCAGCGAGGCACTGGCCATGGTATCTACCACTTGAAAAGCCGGCGGACTCGACGTGACTATCTCGTCCAGTTTGTCAAATATGGTCGTCAAACGGCGTATGTTCTCGCTAACGGGAAAGCTGGCCGAGCCAAGGACTCCCTGGACCTCGGTGCTGACGTCGTTCAGGTATGTGATCAAGTTGAAGAAGGCCTCCGAGCTCCGCCACACATCGATGTCCAAGGTGCTTTGAATGCGGCAAGCCACTTCGGTGTTGGATTTTATAAAAAATTCGGCAGCCTGTCTGGCTTCCTCATCCCGCTTCTCCTCCATTTCATCAAATAAATTAAAGTTTTTAATGTTTAGTTTAGTTTTCGTGTTTTTGTATGAGTTTAAAGTCCCTAAAAAATGATTACTTGTCAAGACCCACTAGACTGATAGTTTCTGATATATAAAATCAAATACAAATACCTCTTAGCGAAGAAAGATATGTACCTCAGTGACGCCAAGAAACGGAAACGGAAGCAAGTAAAAGCGCATAGCATACTTTTTTGGGTAGCACAAGAACTAGAAACAGTTTCGCACAGAATGGCGTTAATACGTTTGACAGTTAAATAGATTTTGCTTTTTTAAGTTTATAATCAATTTTAACGTATATTTTTAATGACTCTGTTAGGTTGGGATTTTCCTATACAAATGCACATACATATGCAAATTTCTAATAATAGTCTTGTTCTTTTTGCGTACCCTATATTTTTTTTATTTAAGACTATTTTTCAATGGTTGCAAACGTGTTGTTAAGACATCAGGGGGGCAATGCGAAAAGGCAACTGCAGTTAATGCTAATTATATGACTTTACTGCACCAACGACTGCAACAACGACAACGACAACAACAACAGCAACAACAACAGCAACTGCGAACAATGTACAATGAACAATTGTAGACAATTTATTAGGCAACACAAACAACAGCAACAACAAACGGCAGCTGCTGCTGCTGCATGAAAACGTAATGGAAAAACAGCTAAAATGCATAAATCACTGGGCAATAACACGCGACTTCTGCTGCTGGCAGCGAACGCTAACGCCTAACGTCACGTCGACGTCGTGAATCTAATGACAACAAAAACAACAACAACAACAACAAAATGGACAAACAACAACAACCACATAAGATGTAAGCACAAAAACAGTAATTTCAGCCCCACAGCTGTTTTTGACATGACGCTAACTGCACTTCAAAGCAAATGAATGTGCATGTAGGCAGACTCACATGAAAGTGGAAGCGAGACAGGTGCACAAGTACTAGGGTGGACCTTTGATTCAGCTTTTTTACTGTAGTATGATTTTTGGCAAAGAAAAATTCGCCCTTATATTAGGAAAGCAACTGAACAGGCAAATCAGAAAAAACCCTAGTTAGAGAAAAATTAAATTAATTAAACTGTTTTGTTTTTAACGACTTATACTGATAAGAATTTTCAAAATTAATTAATTAAATTTATTAAGTTAAGCGTATTTATTTTCTTATTTTAAAGGGTTCCCTATTGATTTCTTCAGAACTCCCGTGTGCTTTTATTAATACAAGTAATACAACATTAAATTGTTACAAATATTGCAAAGCTACATATTTTCAGACATTCTTAACTGGTGAGCCACCCTAACTGGTACCCATACCTGGGAACGTGATGGCGCCTATGGCTTAGCTTGATTTAAATTCGAAAACGCGGGGAAAAAGAAAGCAGCATAAGCAAAAGGGGTCAAGCAGGCAATTGTCTCAGCGAAGGGATCAGATTACGTATACGCAGCGTGTCATAGCGCCCTTTTCATTACATTCTTTAAAAAGAACTCTGCAGTTATTGTATACAAACAGAAACAAAGGATGAAAAAATATGGGTAAAGGGGATAGAAACGAAAGGAAAAGTATGCTTTCAGCTTTCATAAATGTGAAATACAATTAACTAGGTTAGCGCTATAAGTTAAAAATTAACTCTCTTTTATCTCGCTCTTCCTTTAGACTATATTTATGTATGTAAATATGGATAATCTGAACAATGTGATGAATCATTGCTTGCTGCAAAGAAATCGATGCTTTGATATTATTTAAATCCCTGTTTACCTGGCAACAGTAGCCAGCGAGGCACTCAATTCGATACTCAGCAAACAAAGAGTGGCCCTGTCTGCAATGGACAGCAGGGATCCTTCGTCAAGTGACAAGGGAAAATTAATTAAATTTTTATTGTCATGCCCTGTTGCTTGCCTTTCAATTCTGGCCATATGTCAGGTATTTCCTTTTAACTTTAATTAAATGAAA
This sequence comes from Drosophila lini, assembly GCA_018905715.1. NCBI lineage: Eukaryota > Metazoa > Arthropoda > Insecta > Diptera > Drosophilidae > Drosophila > Drosophila lini. The sequence continues at coordinate 6,914 of JAEIIL010007247.1, read as the reverse complement.
AACGACGACTTTTTTCTAAGTCAAGACGTCCTTTATAATTAACGGTTGCCAGGCAGCATCATTAGAGGTTCTTTTTTAGTCTGCCTTCTGCGCTTCGCCGAAATACTCATTAATCCCTATACTTTTCCATTTAATGTTGTTATTCCGCCACAGAAAATTAATTATTTTAGGGATAATAGAAAAATAATATAACATATGAATACTTTTTTATATGAGTGTCCTTTAAATAACGTGTCACGTGAGGGTATCTGAATTTTCGAAACTATAAGTTTTACTTTTTGTATTTTTCTTATTTCCCAACTTGGCACACAAGTTTTTCCTTCTGTTTTTAGTTGGGTAAGTTACCGCCCCTCTGACGCACACGCCCACATACTCTTCTCAAACTCGGGCCACACTTTACTTTGATTTTAATTTAATTTGCGCAGGAAAAGTTTTCATTTTGCTCGACGATAATCAACGCCTTCATTTGCTGCCCCGTTGGCTTACCCTTCATGAAAGTGACTTGTTGTTTGTTTTTATTTTTTCGAAGCGTCAATTTGTAAAATTAAAGTTTTTGGGCTATCATTGGGTGGGGTTAAGAACATAGTTTGAATGGAAGATTGGTATTTTGCTTGGATACTTAGGGGTTGTCTTTAATTAATTCTACATTATGGCTATTTCCTTGAAAATTAGATTTTCCTACCTTACTTGATAATCAATTAAACTTTATTGAATGCCATTAATTAAAAAAATGTTCTTAGGGCTTACGATTTAAAGTGCCTTTTCTGTGTACAAGAAATGCCGCCCCAATGGGGCTAAGAACATAACGACCTGCTTTCCTGTCAACTACAGCTCCTGCAGCCACAACAACGACACACCCTTGCAATGAGCACAACCCAATTTCCGCCTTGCCACACCAGTCCCAACCCCCTTAGCTCGTAGTGTCGCCACTCCCTAGTTACCAAGCTTTAGTTGTTAGCATAAAAAAGAGCCAAGAACAAAATGGAAAAGTAAAAATAAAAAAAAATACAAAAACAGTGTCGGGGAAGGAAGGGTGTCAAGCTACGGGTACCGGAAATGGAGCAGCCGCCATGTTGGCAGGCATGTCATGTCGTCGTTGTCACCATTGCCTGGTGCTATCTCGCTCTGAGGCCGCACTTCCTTTCTGCTTGTGCATGCAAGTATGTAAACTGATTAAAAAGAATTTAATACTGTTAATCTGCTTCGCGTAGTGGAAACATCTAGCAAATTACCAAACAACGCGCATTTATTTCGTTGTTTTCTTTCGGGCTGAATGTAATAGGATAAATTCTTATTATTCACATTTTATGAGGTGAAATTGGAAATATAACCATATACATATATTAAATATACATATAAGTTACATTCAATTACCGCTGCTACCAACTGACTTATATCTTGCCTATTTTACTTGCAGCTATCGGTAGGCATCGAGCATGGCATATTGGAGTCATACAACTCCGACTTTGAGCTGCAGTTCAGCCATCCCCTGAAGCATATCGTCGGCATGTGCCGCATCATCCACAAGCCGCTGGCAAAGAGCATCGGGAACGGGTTCCTGCAGCTCAAGTCGAGCCACTCCTCGGTATCCTCCACCGGCGCCTCAGCCTTGTCCGGCGGGAGCAACAGCAGCAGCTCGCTGACCGGAAACGGACCTCGCCACACACTGACCGCATCCACGTCCTATGGCTCACTCTCGTCCAGTGCGGCGTCCGCTTATCAGCAGCAGCAGCAGCTGGCGGTGGAGGCTGCGGCTACGGCGGAGCAGCCGCAGAACTTCATGGAATTCCAGGGACCCATCACCGGACTGGTCTACTTGCTGAAGGACCCCAAGGATCCGCTGCTGCATATCTATCTCTTCGAGTGCGAGGCCGTAGAGGAGGTGAGTTCCGAGACCCGCCCAGAAGACGGATGGGAAAAGTTGTCGACAGTTTTGGCCAACATTGTGTCAGATGTCTGTCCGCTGGCCCATCGTTTTCTCACAATCTCTGTCATTTCTAAGGGGAAAACTGAACCATTCTAGACCCAACCAGTAAGCTTGTGTGTGTGTGTGGACAGTTTGTGGCCTTTTGAAATGCTTTCATATGGAAATGTTTAGAAAAGTTGCCACACAATAGTGTTCCATATAAAAACTACTTGGATTAAATTGCACAGAACGTGCAGGAAAAGCGCCAAAAAGGATTTTGTGGGTCTTTGTTCGGTGCATAATAAGTTTGAAATGCTTAATGAGCGGAGCGACCTCCGGCGACGGAAATGTCGCTTTTATATTTAATGGTTGCATCAAGTTAACTTGGTTCACATGTATAGAAAGATATCTATTTAAATAAACTCTTAATGAGTAAGTAAAGAAATTATTTGGCTAAAACAAGATTTCTATTATATTGTTAGACTGTTTCTACTTCATAAGGAAATCTTAATTTTATAGGTAATACAATTTATTTAGATAGGGGTTGTACACTTGACCCTTAAGTTCTCCTCCTCAACCGACCTGTGTTTGCCAAAAATAGTAACTAACGAATTTAGCCCGAATCATGACCTCTTTTCGCTATCAGAGAATCCATACAGGCTGTTATATACCAATGTCTGTAACGTAAACAAGCCCGGTGGCTTGTGTATTAGTGCGACGCCCAGCACGCCATAAATCGACTTCCGCTTGCATTTCTAATTAAAACAGTTCAGCAACTAGAGAAGCAACTAAATTGGTGCTGTGTTCGACGAGAATCCACTAAATTAGGACCCCCTGCGTTGACCTTCGGCCGCAAGTAAGCCAAAAACACGCAAAAAGTTCCAAAAGTGGTCACGCCCCTTCGATGGCGAACAATGGGGATGAAAAATTAAATGTCAGTTTTTGGTCGAAAACTTTGAGGAAAACAAAGCGTGGAAATAAAAGCACAACAAAGTATGCTTCTATTTCATGGACATTTTCATTTGGGGTGTTAGTTTTTTTGACTTTGGTAGTTAAGAAATATATCATATGGATTATATTGTAAAAAAGTAGTAAAACCTACCACATTCTAGCCATTAAATCGCAGAGACTTTAAAGGCTATTATTTCTGGAGATTTTAAATTTAAATATATTTAAATTCACGTTTTCTCTTTGCTTTTTTATTGAGGCTTTCCACTTAATTTCATCGTAATTGGTAGTTTTTGTAAGCTGTTTTTGTTGGCTGCTCGTTGCATGTCAAAAGCATTTTAAGCTCAAACAGTTCACTGTGCCCTGCGTTTCGGCCATGATGTTGACTTGGCTCCTCGATTGTTGTTGATAGCCGCCGGTTTCGTGGGTGTGAGCCGGCGTTGCTCGGAAGTTTTATTGAGTTGTGCCTCCTGCATTCAGTTTCCAGCAAGCTTTATTTTGCTATATCTGGGTCAGTGTTCGCATTTTAGTCGCCTTAAATGCTTTACTACTTTGGATAGCATGCTAAGGTCTAATACAATGAGCGGAGTAAACGCAGACATACATATGTACATATGAATGTTTGTGGATATATGAATTATACTTTTCTATTTTCTCTCCTTTAAATTACTCTTTAAAGTTGGCAAACTCCAAACTTCACATACTTTTCTCTCATACTTTTCCATGAAAGTAACATGTAAAACATGTTAAATAGTTTCATAGAATAATTTGTTAAAATTAGTATAATCTTTGTTTATGCGTTGCATTTTTTTAAACCTCATAATCTTCTATTGTTCTTACATGAAGATGGCAGATATGTACATATGGTATATAATTTTAAAAATGTTTTCAAAACCAAGGCTTTTTTTTTTTTAAAAAGCTTAATTTCGTGATGAACCTTTTATCTTTTTTTTTAATATTCAAGGATTAATGTTCCACTATGTGTATAAATTATGATACTAAACGCATTATAATTGGATAATAAATAAGAATTATTATCTTGCTGTTTGTTTTATATTTACGATTTGCTGTGGTTTACTCTCGCACCAATATGTTTATAATGTATAATAATACTGCTAGCACTAAAAATAAAAAGAATAGCTTATACAAGACACCTGCAAAATGGTACGCATAGATTAATTTTTTTAGTCATACATTCTTGTTTGTTTAGTTCAGTCTTTTGTTTGTTTTTTTAATTGATATGTTCACTTAAGTATAGTTACAAAATTGAAAAATTTATATTAAATACATATGAACTTAAATGAAATTTTAAAACGTGCCCCAACTTAAGTCTTTAATTAGGCTTTGCCATTAATGAAGTAAAGCGGATTAGAAATGGCAAAGAAAAGCATAATTGGCCAAGGGTGGTCAGCGTCAACCTGGCGGATACGTTCCGCTGATTGAGCCGCTAATTGAAGCCATTAGGCGTCGAGATAAACACACTTTTCCCGTTCTATATTCGCAGCAAGGAACAGAAACACAAAAAAGGCGAAAGCCATTAGGAAAATGCTGGAAAAAATAAAGCTAATTGCAAGGATTCGGATAAGCGAGGCACACTTTTGTGGGCAACTGTGGTCCGCCATTCAGTGCCGGCGGCGTCGGCACTTAAACAACATCATAAGCTCGTAAATATTTAAAGCCTTGGAAGCGCCACCTGCACAGTGTCCTGGCCAGAGCGTGGTCCTGTGCATCATTAGCAGGTGGATCCGTGCCATGTGCTCTGCTAAATGACGCATGGCGCAGAGCTGCCATTTGCCTGTTTAAAGTTCGGGCCTGTCCTGTCCGCCTCCTGCAGGATCTGTAATGGTGCGGCACAGGACTCTCAGTGGGGCGATGGAACGGGGCCAATTCAAAGCGATGCAGTGTGGGGAACCTGGTCCACCCATCAACACGTCCTTCGGCATAGCTGCCTCAACAACTTGGTTGGGCCAACAAGGAAACTAATCGAGTGTGTTGGCAACCTTTCAAACTGTCGGCAATTTCGCAGTCCTTTGAAGCTGCCATATCATGGTGCTCGAAGGAAATCGCTTAAAGTGTCCACATAATGCACACTGAAAGGGCGTCCTCAGAGTGTATATCCTCCGAAAGCTGTTTGCTATTTTAAATATACAGCTAATGCCCCAGTAAGAGCACTAAATGTAAGGGGTATGAACTCGGCTCCCTCTCTTGTTAACCAATTTTATTTCTAAATGGTTGAGCAGAAAAGTTTATATTGTCTAAGAGTTTTTCTTATCTAAAGCTAGAGCTTGTTAACCAAGAAACTAAGACCATAAAGTGATATTCGATATAAATCCCAATTTTTTAAGGTCGAATGCATACAATTTTGCAGGCTGTGCACAATTTCCTGTAATTTTTCCGTTAACTTTTTCAGAAAAGAGCTCTTTGAAACCTATATTGAACACTTAAAGCCTCCGCTACCCTTCATAGTCCCCCTCTTCTCCACCAGATAATTGGGTTCCACTTTTATTTCCTCGAATTGCATGCAAAATATTCCCTCCATCCGGTTTGCAGGATGAACTTGGCAAGCAAGCCGGGCCCGGTAAACAAATTGAATTTGTCGCACATCGGGGAAGGAAGGAGCATTTTGTTTCATGATTAGATTGGAGTCGGTCCTTTGTCCTGTGTCCCCTGCCGGTGTGTTGGTGGTGGCTTCTTCGTTTGGCTTGCCAAATTGATTTTATAGTCAGTGCTCTAGTTTGCTACTGGCATTTAAATGGAATGTTGATTTAGTTTCAGTTTATTATTTGCATTTGCTAATAAATGAAAGAGAAAGGCCACTTTGATCTTTTGGTGACAATTAATTTCGGGGAAAATAAATTTTTGAATGTTCTGGCAATAGGGTAGTTTAGTTTCAATGTAAATTAAATGCGCTTAGTAGTATTTTTTTAGGTATACATTTATTATTTTATGTTTTTATATTCTTCACATATATAATTTGGCTTGCCCACCATTTTCAATCGTCTTTACTTACCATTTATTACTATTAGAAAAATTCTTGTAGCTTTCAGGGTATCGAAACCCCTTTAAATATGGACTTATTGTTTGTACTGCATTAAAATGCATATTTGTATATGTTTTGCACTTTTGACTTTGACCGAATAAGCATCGATTGACGTTTGCCAATTGCTATTTCCCTTTAGCAATACCCAGATGTTGCATTTACCATGGTCTAGTGCCCAATGACCGTTTGTAATTTATGATCTTATTTACCGCACGCAGTATTAAGTATTCGCAGTGTGGTCTGAATACCCAAATTTCTCTTGCTGCCGCTTTCGCTCTCTCTCTCTCTCTCTCCGAGCTGTATCTTCTTCGATTTCGCATGCGCAGGTCGCTATATCTCGCCATATCGGCATATCTCCATACCGCCGCCAGTCGGTTCCCACTTCTCGGATCGGATCTGGTCGCAGCGTCGCCAGTCGTTTGACGGCAATTGAATCGCGTGCGCGTTTCGCTCGAAAGGCGGCGAGAGTTACCCCGTCAACAATCGTAAATGTATAATATTTGCAGAAAGTGAAGACGGGGAGAAAAGACAATGCGCCAACGGGAGACAGGCCATAACCGTCGAATCAACAACAAATTAGTGAAATGGGCAAATACAAAACTTGTTCGGGCCACAAATAATACAGTGATTAGCCAATAAAAAACACAACAGAGTGCGTTGTTTTAAATAAAAATAAATCAGTTACTAAAACGCGCCAACGAAAAGCAAAACAGTCTATATATATATTAAAAACAGAAAACAAACGCGTGTAAATTATATCCAAACTCGTAGATATATACTTAGAATGCTGCTTATTTTTGTCCGTCTTGGCCATTCCTATTATTCGTTTACTCTGACGTTTGTTTTCGCTTAATTGAAACGTCTTTTAGGAACAATTTAAAATACAATTCGATTTCTAGCGAATATAAATTGGAACTCTGAGCATAGAGAAAAGGAGGGATGGCTTCTTGAAAGTCTGAATTATCACTCTGATTTCATATAAAAGCTGCCAGAAATATACCTGAATAGGGATCTCTTTAT
>JAEIIL010007239.1:0-16049 GCA_018905715.1 Drosophila lini | reverse complement strand
AATAAAAGAAATAAAAAATAAAATTTAAAAGAAATAGTTACCCAAGGAAATGGCCTGGGAAAATCCTCTCTGTGGTATATATGGTGCTTGGAGGGGAACTGCAACTGGACACAACATACTAACTAAACTGGGAGGAGATCTCCGAGGGATCTCTCTCGCTCTCGCTTTCTCTCTCTCGCTTTAGACAAAGAACTCCTCGTTGCCGAGACTACTGCCGGAGGCTTCGACCAGCTGCCAGGGCCAGGACCAGCCGCCGCCGCCACCTCCGAGTAGTGTGAATCACCGTTCCGTCGAGTGCGTGGTGGCTCCGCCGCCCAGACCACTGCTGCTGCCCCCCGAACCCGAGGCCGAGTTCAGTCCCTGGCGGCGAAAGAAGCCCAGCGTGTCCAGCGCCTTGATGGTGCGCCGTATTAGCTCGTCCTTGTACTTCCAAATGGTCTTGTCCTCCACCGAATGCTCGCGGTACTCCTCGCAGCTCTTCTTTAAAGTCTTGACACAATCCGCGCGATAGTGCTGCAGCTGGGCATCCTGGGTGTCCACGGGATAGGACTTACACACCCCGCCCAGGCAGCTCAGCGGGAAGTGGTTGTGCAGGGTGAGCACCCGCTCCGGGTCGTGGAAGCACTTGACATACTGATTCGGCTTGGTGTAGTTCTTGGCCCGGTGCACGTGCTGCAGCATGTGCATGTACTTGGGGATGTCCTTGTGCCAGCCGTGCTCGTGCTGCTGATCGTCCAGGAAGTACACGTTCCGGAAGTTGTAGCTGTGGAAGCCATCCGGCTTGATCTTGCGCGACTCGGGGCGCACCTTGTCCATCAGCTCGGACCAGAGGACGGAGCCGCCCTTGGGCATGATCACCTCGTCAATGTCCAGCAGGGCAATGTAGTCGTACAGATACAGGTTCTTGTAGAGGCAGTCGTTGTAGGGTATCACCTCGTTCTGTCGCTTGTGATTGGTCTTTTTGGTGAGATACAAGTGCTGGAAGCCGGGCACGTTGGGCTGGCCCCCGGGCAGGGTAAGAGGTATCACCTGGACCTTGCCCTCCTGCTCGTAGTGATTCAATACCTTGGTGATGTTGGGATGGACCTGAAAGGGGTGGGAAGAGTAAGAAAAATATTAGAAATCTCGAAGGAATATATAAATATATTTTTTAAAGATATAATCAAGATTTATATTAATACCCACCTGCAGATTGTAAAAGTATATCTTGTCTGCTCCCAGAATATTCAGCATTTCGATCCACTCAATCAGCCTCACACTCAGGTCGTCGTACAGGAAATCCAAACCCTTGACACAGACGGCAAAACCCTTCTTCTGGTCATCCGGCGGACGATTGTAAATCACCCTCAGATTATTGGTGGCCGTGTCGCACTCCTTCTCCACCATCGACACCGAGCTGGGCACTACCCCGTGGAAGGGTTTGGGTATCTGGCAGGCAATCAGGTACGGCTGGTAGATGCCCTGCTTGTAGTTGCCCCACTTGTTGTACCAAATGTACTTGTACTCGAAGGTCTTCACGATGAAGGGCTCCTTCTGGCCATCGAACCAGAACTGGCAGTAGGTCTTCACCTTCGGCTCGATGCGATCGATCATGCCCAGGATGCGAACGGTGGGGCCCAGGAGCGAGGTGCGTCGGATGTCATAGTAGGCGCCAAAGAGCTGGAAGGTGCCGTTCGAGGTGCGCAGCGTTTGCCAGTAAATGTTGTTGAATTCCAGCTCAAAGATCGAGGGGTATTTGGCGCAGGTGGAGGACTTTTGTTGCAAAAAGTTCTTGTTCTTGCTCCAGTAGGCGATCGGCAGCGAGGGGATGCGCGATTCCACGTCCCTGACCAGCTGGTCATCGTCCATGGCTGCAAAGCAATTAATATACATAAATAAAAAAACAAAAATAAATAAATTGTTTATTTATAATTAATATAAACTATATATTGTTTCATTTTAGTTTAAATTTATATTTTTAGATGCCTAAATAGCCACTAAATAACCTGCAAATACCTCAAAATTGAGCTGGCAAACCCAATTGGTTAGCACTTGGATCGCTTTTAGCTCTTAGCAGGTGCTAATGGCTGCATTTAGAGTATTATTTTTGGTCTCACCTGTTCGATTGTCCACCAAAATCTCGCTGGGATCGAAGTGATCTGTGGTCGTGGACGTTGTCTCCGCATACCGCATGTCCTTTTGCAGCAGAATGCGTCCATTGAGGGGCACCTGCTGGTACTCCTGCGGCACCAGGTTGGTGCCATGCATCTTGAACAGACCAATGATGACAAAGGACCAGACGCATAGCGAGAACAGGATCTTCAGGATCACCTTGGAGTGGGCCATGGCTGGTGTGTGTGTGTGTGATTTCCTGATTTCCTCTAGGGTTTAGGATTTCTAGGATTTATTCAAGGGTTTCCTTTTGGCTTGCCTCTCGATTTAGCTGCTGAAATGGTAGGAAAAAAAACAAATCTTGATGAAAAATGTTGTCTCATTAAGGCTAAACCCCCCTCCCCCCCCTCTAATCGAGTGTCATCACTCATTTTTAAATATGGCGGTCAGCTGGGTCAGGCTATTTCCGTTTCCGTTGCTGCCTGCCACCTCTCCCTCTCCCTCTTCCTCTGACAAGTTGTAATATTTTTTAGCTTGGGGCCAGAAATCAACGCTGTTCGGGATAAGGGGGAATGGCAGGTCCTTTGCGTAATGGAAAACAATCTAAAAATGGCACAGCACAGGTCAAGGGAATAGAAACAGTGGGTTCACGGGATATATATAACTTCTTCATAATATTTTCCAATTTTTCTAATAAACAAAACGCTCTAAAAATATTGGTTTTACTTCCCCTAAAACCCTTTTTTAATTATTTTCCCTTGTTACATTTTTTATTCTCCAAGATCCACTGTGTCCTTGACTCTCTCCCTCCCGCTGGTCAAGCTTGCCACCCCCCATCGCCCCCCCCTTAGCACCACTGCAGGCGACAATCTGTTTGCCTATCTGCGCTTTGTATCTTTGCAATTGCGAGTTGTGCGTGCGACGTGCGACAAACGACAAGGGACGCTGGCCAAAAGGACGCCTTCAGCATCCGGGATTCAGTGTCCAGCATCCAGTATCCACCATTCACCAGCCATCCATTCACTCTAAACTCTGGCATTGTGTCTGGCGGCGGCGGCGGCGGCAATGGAGGAGGCCTTCTAATATTTATGACATTGCATCCAGTGTTGTGTCCTCCGCTCTACGCCTCGGGCCAGGACCACACGCATCCATAAACAAAACGGCGACGCAACTGGGTGTACATAGCCTCGGGAGGATGCTCATCCGGGAGGCTCACCCCCAATCATTCACCCTGTTTGGCTGTCGCTTTCCATTGTGGATGCAGCTTGCTGGGATCACTCGGATGCAGCTCACTTTGATGGCCAAGAAACAAGGATATTTAAGGATACTGGGGGTTTATTTTTTAGATATTTTTAAATTAAATAAAGAGGCAGCAAAGGTTAATTTATATATTTGTTTTAATATAATCAAATCCACTTTTATATACAATTTTTGTAGTAAATTCCACCTCAATAAAAAATATAAAAAATAAACTCAAATCCCGACTCGTTTTCGTAGGATTTTCTCAAGTTTCTCTCGAAAACTTGTTGCTAAACTTGCTGCCTTGAAAACCTTTACAGCCGCAGGATGTTTCTCAAAGGAAAAAAAAGGAAAAATGATTTCCATTTCATTTGCATGAGCCTGCAAAACTTTTGCAACAGAGATAAAAAGATATAGATGCAAAGATGGAGATACAGAGGCAGATACAAAGGCAGATACATCTAGAATAAGGAAAAGAAATGCAGATACAAATGCAGATACTTCCAGGATAAAAAAAAAAGAGAAACAACCGAAAAGGTTGCACCTAAAAGATTAAGCCCAAGGCTCTTGTGTTTCTCTAGAGATTTATTTGATTTTTTTTTTTATCAGAGAAGAAGGTATCTCAAGCGAGTTCAAGGCCCTGTCTCTCGCCCTTAGGGGGTATCCATCACTTGCCACTTACCAACGACCAACGACCATCGAGCCACTTAACCATTTAACCATTTAACATAACATGGCCCAGAGAGACCATGTACCCATAAATTGGCAGAGTCCGAGTAGCGATTTGGGTCAATTTGCCATTAAATACGCGTCATGCTTATGCGATTACCCCGATATGCCGGATAGAACCGCCAAGTTCTTCGCTCTCCGCGTTCATTTGCTAGGCAAAACAGGTTCGATCTCTGCCAGAAACATTTCTTATTTTTTCTGAACGGAATGTGTGTCGCACCCAAGAGCGGGAATATAAAAATACAAGAAACAAAAAACAAGAGAACTTGAAACTTGAAACGTAGCTGGGATACAGATAGAAATTTTAATGATGCCTTTAACTATTCGGGGCTACCAAAATGGGTCAATGAGCCTCGATGACTTTTACAATTCTCAGTTAGGTTTTTTTTTTTACAAGAACTTTTGGCAATTAAACAAGAGGAAAACCAAGAACAGAGGAAAGAACCCGAATCTTGTGAGGAGATATAGATATACAAGGCTCCGTGCATTGATCTTTAGGTTCATTGATCTTAAGTAGAACGAATAATGAGGCTTGGATTGTAAAGATTATACACTTTTTTGGGGATTAATGATTTAATATATGCTTTTTAATTTGGCAGAAAATTAATTTTAAATGTTTGTTAAAACCTTATCCCCCTAGATTATTTCTATAATTTATTAAAAGTCATTTAGACAAGCAAAATATCTTGAAAATCTTCAGCTTAAGCTTGAGGCCAACACAGCTAAACCTACCTCAAGGATCTTGCCACAATAAAGCTCATAGTTTATAAGCCAAATAATATTGTTTATTATGCTTAATAAGCAGCTATAAAAAGAAACCATAAACAGGGGTTGATTATGCTTTTCTCATTAGAAAATTCTTTCAACAAAATAATAAAGTTTAGGGGGAAAGATACTCCTTGACAATGCCGGAAACCTTGGCTGGGCACACACGTAATATCTATAAATGCTGTCACATTCCGCTGGCGATCATAACTCGTTTCGCTGATTGATTTATCGCCAGAGAGTTGAGAGTTGTGAGCTTTGGGCTTTGGGCTGCTCATTAGCATTCTATTTATAGGCAGGGGCCACAGGTGCAGATTGCGAGTGAGTCAGTCATCATTCCAGCATCATCATCATCATCATCATGGGGAGAGTTAAATGCAGATGAGTTTGGGATTCAATGAACCTCAAAACACCAAAACACCAAAACACTAAGCACTAAACTATTTATGTATTCGCCAGAAGAAGGAGAAACATGCGTAAATTAAACGAAATGAAATGAAATAGAAGGGCAGAGAGGCACAAAGTGGCACAGAGATCCGTTCTGGCTCAGATACAGCTACAGCTACAGCTACAGATACATTTACAGCTACAGATACATTTGGATCCCGAAAGTGCCAAAAGTCAAGCGCACATTTAAAATGCAAGGCAGACGGCAAAAAGTGGCGCAAATGAACTTAAGTATCTTTTTGCCGCTGCCAGCTGTATCTGTATCTGCTATCTGCGCATCCGTATCCCCCCAGTATCTTTCAGCTGTATCTGTATCTGTGTAGCTTCTTTTAATTCGCCTCACATCCTTTTATTTGCGTACGTGTGCGGGGCTCCTCCTTCTCCCCCTCCTCCGCAGACGATTGATAGCAAAATGATTTCTCAATATGTCGCCTAAGTTGATTTTCCGCTTTTCCTTATTTTATTTTTTTTTTTTTTGCGAAAATGAAATTTGTTTTTAGCTCCTGCACACCCCATGCATCCGCCGGATACATTTCAGACTCTGCTGAAAAATTGAATTACAAATATAAAGTACATAAAATACAATGTACTCTAGGCAGCGTTAGCCTCCTTCCTTTTTTTTTTGGCAATTATCATAGCCCATTGCCACGTGCCTCGATGGCCATTAAAATTCTGGCAAAATGAACATTTAATTTCAATTAACAGCAGGCAGCAGCAGCAGAGTTACTAAATGTTTCCGAAAACTAAATTTAAAAAAGGGGGAGGGAGCTGGGAGGGAGTAGGGAGGGAGCCACACTGATTATTGCGATTATTTTGCGCTGTGCCAGGGACTGACTATTTATGGCCATAAGTGCCTCTCCGGCAGCAGCAGCAAATGTATCTCATAAATTCAGCGGCAACACAACCGCAGCAGAGAGCGCAATCATCGCTGGCAAACAGCAACAACTATGCAGTGTTGTTGGCGGTGATTTAAAATTTATAACAATTAACAACAAACAATGCGGCAAATTGTCAAAAGACACGAAACGGGCGATGGCCAATATGCAAATGGAAATGGCCGAAATGGCAGACAGAAATGGCCCCGAAGAGAGTGTGCAAAATGCGAAAATGTCAGGCGGGGGGAGTGAAAAGTGCCGCAACAACGCAGCAATCCGCAATCGGGGAAAAATCGGAATTGCTATCCGAAAGGGGCGGAAGGATGGACATGTCCCATGTCCATGTCCATGTCCAAGTCGGAGTCGAAGTCTGATTCCCGTGGCCCGCCTCCTCCCACTGCCTCCCCTTGTTAATAATGCAGGGACTCGGCTTCCTTTAAGAAAGGCTGCCTTAATTAACTCTTTGCGAATTCACACAGGATACAGGACTGTTTCGTAAGGATTTTTGTTGCATTTGTTGAGGCATTTTTAATACATTTTGTAAGTCTATTTTAATTGGTTCTTTTTGGTTCTTTCAATTATAAATTTATTAAGGAACTCTTTTACTTTTTTAATTTTTTCAAATATATTACCTAGGACCGTTAAGTACTTAAAATTTTTATTTAATAAAAATATCTAAAAGTTACTTGCATAAAAAATATTTAAAAAATTTTTGAAGTACTTTAGCTTTGTCAAGAAATTCTTCTAAGAATTTGAAAAATATCGAACTATAACATATTCAATATATTTCTTAATTGTTTTAAGTCATCAAGGAACTCTTCTGAAAATGTTATTTAAAATTTAAAATTGTATATTTCCTATTTTATATTCACTTTATTTTTCCTTTTGACTCGTAAGAAACTTCTTTCTGCTTGAACTTTGATTATTCAATGAGCAATTTTGTTTATTTATAGCCTGTAAACAATACTTGTCACGAGCCAAGTGCCTTAACATTTTTTGTTCTACGCTATTATTTATCTGTACAATTTTGTATTATTTATTTATTTTTTTTGGCGACAATCTGTGAGTTGCGCAATCCGCTTGCGTCACCCCAAGATGCCTCATGGAGTTAAAGTTGCAGTTGGGAGACTCGGCACGACGATTCCTTGACCCACAGCAACATTAGCAACGAGCTGCGATGTGTATATGTATCTACTGGGTGTACATCTGTGTCTCAAAGCAGCGCATCTTCTCTTCGTGCCGACCTATTATGGCAATCTCCAAAGGGGGCCAAGAGGGGAGGGTTACCATAGAGAAGCCCCCACACATGGCTGCTGCAGCGGCAATTGGGAAACAATTTTGCAGAGGAGCAAATCAGCGTTTAACCCACACTCAAAGCCAAAGGAAAAAAGAAGAAAAGCTAAACTTTTTGGCTGCACGTTGTCTATAAATGCGACACGAAATGCTGGGCTTCAAGGGGGGAGTGTGGCAGTCAGAGTTGTTGCTGCTGCTGCTGCTAAAATCAGTGCTGCATGCCGCATGCCCAAGACAGACACGAGAGCCCCCCAGCGTTGCCCTGTCCAAGCAGCAGACTAGCTTCTTTGAGTAGCGATTCCCCCGAGGACAACCTCTCCTTACACTTGAAGAAAATGCAGTTAGCTCGCCAGTTTTAAGCTCACTTTGAAAGCACTGCATTTCTTTGACTGCATGTCAGCCGCTGTGAGTTTCTGCGTATTTGATTTTCTTGTCACGTTTCAGCTAACAACATAAGGAAGCAGTCAAATGCACCTCTCGGTCTCGGTGGGCCAGCAGCCTCTTTTCCAGTCAGTCAGCCAGTCAGCCAGTCAGCCAGTCATATGGACCAGCAGCAGTACATATAGACGCAGTCGCAGCCAGATCCAGAGAGTTGTCAACGACATTTGAATGGCAGCCGGCAGCCCAGAAGGGTGAAGCCAAAGACGCAGGGCTGCTGCAAGTTGGTTGGAGTTCGTCTCGCTGTCACTCAGCCGCTGACTTTGATTGCAATGCGCCAAGGATGCCTCCGATTCCGATTCCGATTTCGATCGGAATCCTTGATGCAGGCTGCAGGGAGCGGCAGCAGCAGCATCGCATCCTGAATCCTCGCCTGAACTAACATTTTCCGAAATTGTCAAGGCGGCAAAGGATGGAGGAGGGGGCAGCAGAGCAGCCCGCTTAATGTGGCGGCAATAAGTCAATAGATTCCGTTGCAAGGTGCTAAGCTGATGGATGCTTCAGCCATCCATTGCACGGAGGAGGAGGAGGAGCGGAGGAGGAGGAGGAGCGGAGCCAACGGAAGCCAGGCAACATTGCAGGTATAACGTTGTCTATTGACGTGAGACAATTACGTGAGCAAATTGCAAAATATTTGCCTCGGTAAATGCGACATGTGAGACAGGCGACATGCGATCGATCGGCCGGAGAAATAAACGATATTCTTACACGGATAACAGATGTAACTTGCCTCTTACGTAAGAGGGGGAAATGAAATCAATTAAAATTATGGATAAATTAAATGAATAAGGTAATTATAGAATTTAACAAAATCTGGCTAAATAGATAAGGAAATGAGGTGTCCTCTGAGCCAAGACTGCATAAAGAGTAAGATGCATAACTATTATACATTTTTATTGCCAAAAGGAAGCTAAATTTGATTATTTATTTATTTTCAGATTTTTCAGATTTTTTTTTTTTAGATTTTCCAGTTAAGAACTTCAATTGAAAGTCCCCCAAAAGAGTCTCCTTTCCCTCAACATCAAATTCAATCAATCTACCAAACGACTCCGGCCAAGCTTATAAGCCATAAAATGTACAAAAATTACGTTAACTATATTTCGGGAGAAAAAAAAATAAAATATATACTATAGCCTCCATGCAATTACCCGACGTTTCAATATAATACGACGACGTGACACAATTACGTGAGTGGGTTACGCGACGTAGCCGGCATAGTGGACCGGAAAATGGTTAGCACCGAGCACAGAGCACAGAGAGACAGAGAAGGCCTGCCCCTTACCCCTCCCTCTTATCCGGAAGGCATTACAATGCTATCTACGGCCGGACAGCTTTTACGGCTATGGCTATGGCTACGTATTGTTACGCGACGGAACGGACTATGGCTACGTAAGCAAACAACGTGCCCGGGCGAAAGGCAAACAACGGAAAGTGAGAAGTGCCACAAAAACGGGCAGCAAATGGCTGCCACTCGCAGCAGCAGCAGTTGCAAATAGCAGTTGTTGCCGTTGCACTTACAACTACAGTCATGGCCAAGGCAATAGAATAGGCAGCTGGAAACAATTGTGGATCTCAAGGGGCGCCGAAAAAAAATGTCATGGGTATAAATGCAAAGGAAAATAAAAGGTTTGAGCTAGGGCCTATGTAAAAGATACACTGAGAGAACATTTTCTGATGATTTGAAAACTAAAGTCAGCCTTTAAATATTTTGCAAAAAATTAAATTAAACAAAAAATGTTAAAATTCATTATGCACAATAATTAACCTAAAAAAAAACATTCACAGAACAGCTTTCCAAATTGAAATTAAACCGTTTAGTTATTTCCAGCTATTCTATTCAAAATTCGGCTTTCCGAAATTAATTTTCCCATCTTGTTTTTTATAATTTCAAGACCCCTAAGTTTTCCCTCAGTGCAGGCCATTATTTTTCGGCTCTCCAAGTTATGTTCGGCGCGGTTCGGTCTCCATTTGATGGCGACTCTTTGGTTTTTCTGGTTTGGTTTTCGGTGTGGGCTTGGGTTTGGGTGGGGGTGGGGTCTTGGTCTTCTGGCTCTGGTTCTGGTTCTGGGCTCCCTTTGCCGCCGCTCTGAAAGGCAAAGAAAGGCACAAAGCCGGGCGCCGAGTGCCGAGTGCTACTGCCTCTGCCTCAATTTGCATATGGAATTTATGCTTTTGATGGCGGCGCTCGGCGACGACGCTGGCCAAAGTCAACTGCATGTTAATGAAAGCCGGCAACAGCGGCAACAGCAGCAGCAGCATCCCCCAGCATCCTGCAATCGCGACTTTTTCATGCCGCCATGCATTTTTGAAAAGCGAAAAAGTTCAAGGATTGCTGCAGACGTCGTGCTTAGATTCTCGGTGCGGATTTCGGTGCCCCGCAGTGGCCAGGTAACCCCAAAAGGCAACAATCAGCCCAGCAAAGCACGAAGCACAAGCATGAAGCAAAAGCATGAAGCAGCAGCAGCAACAGCTGAGGCAGCCAAACACAAACAGGCCTCGGGCCAATATCTGAACTGAACTACATAAAACTGGGCAAAGCATTCGGCCAACTATGAGTCAGCCATAAAAATAGCACAAAGAATGCAGCAGCAGCAGGAAGGAAGGAAGGGGAAATTCATTACAGGTAATTGTAAAATATAAAATAAATACATTACAAATGTAAATTATTTACTAACCCACTTGCAGCTTTAAAAGGAATCAGTACTTGTTGGAAAAACAAAAGAAGACCTTTGTTGCAATTCGTACAAGGCTCTCTTGGCTTTGTTTTTGGTCTTTGAAAAATGCCAACGAACTTGTCATTGTTAATCCGCGAGAAATGGCAAAGTTGAAGCCATCGATTCTTGGAGAATTGCAGAATGTAGAACACTTTGGCAGAATGATGGCTCCCGCATCGCAAGCAGAGCTCTACTTAGTTGGTCTTATCCATTCTTTACTTTATTTACTTTATGTTATACTTTATTCTGTCCAAGTCGGAGTGGAGTCTCGGCCAGTCACTCTGTCAATGTCCAATCGAGATCAAAGCGGAGGCCCACAGACTGTTTAAAAGTCTAAAGACCAAAGACCCAAGATTTAAGACCACCCCCAATGGGTTGCCTTTCACTTGCAACTTGCAACTGCCAGAGGCACTGAGAAAAATTTGGGAGAATAATAAGAAAACAATTACAAATGTATAAGCTAAATTTTTCGATTATTTAAAGTTTAAGTTAAGTTAAGTTCAAGTTTATTATTTTTTTTTAAGCAAGTTCACACTGTTATTAGTTTAAAAAATATATACTTTGCTCAAAAACAAAACCATTTTGATCTTTAAAAAAATAAATTATAGACTTGTAATATTCCTGAAGCTATAGAATTCTTCATTCAACACCTATATATTGGCATTTCTCGCAGTGCAACACCTCAAAAATGTAACGGGTCTGGTTGGGAAGCCATTCGTCACTTGGCGCTCGGCTTGCTCCACGACAAACATCCAATTAAGCTATAAAAATCTTAATTTAATTATTTGCCACACGAACAAAGCCGCAGAACGAAGCTGGATGATGGAGATGGCGGTGGCTATGGCGATGGCGATGGAGTTTCAACTCGGACTCGGAAGATGCCAGAGAGATGTGGCGTGTGGGCTGGTGAAGGAGCCAAAGCCACAGAGCATTTGCCATTCACATTCACATTCGCAGTCGCATTTGCAGTTTGAAAACGAGTGCAGCGGCGATGACGACAACGATTTATGGTGGCCGGTTTTTCTTCATTTAGGCGCTCCAAGCAAAAGCAGAAAGCAAAAAGCAAAAAGCATAAAAAACCCGGGGAAGCAAGAGCAGAAAAAAAATCAAGCACGAGCTGGCAACAAGGCAGCAGGCAGCAGGCAGCAGGCGGCAGGCAGCGCATACATTTTTCATGAATTAGTTCACATATAAAAGTCAAATGCAGCCAGCGGAGTTGGAAAACGGCCGAGGGGGGAGGGAAGGGAAACACAACTGGAGTTGGCCGGCGGCACATAAACAGATTTTGTGGTCGTCGCACATTCAGAGAGAAAAAAAAAACGCTGAACAAAACAATGCACAACAAGAAATGGCTAAAATTGGTGGAAAAAACATGCAGGGAAATTGAAAGGAGTTGTTTGGGTCTGAAAACAGAACAAGCAGGCGATGCTCACCAACAATTGGGGACATGGAAATAGAAAAATAGTAGAAAATTTAAAAAAACAACATAATTTTGGTTAATTTACTTCATTTAAATTAATCACGACAAGCACAATAATTTATATGCCTTATCCTTGTCACTTTTTGGCCAAAACAGCGTCCGTTTCTGCGTGCACTTCCTCATACCTGGCGCACCTGCTGCTGCTGTTGATTTTTCGCTGCATAATTAATGAAACGAAAGCAGAGAGCGTTATCTACATTCACACACACACCACACACACAGAGAGAACACCCCCTTTGGGACATTTTGTTTAGGCCATAAATTAGATGATGCATGACTTCAGTTGCCGCAGCACCTTTTCGCTGTGGAAACACAGATAATGCGAATCGCCTCGAGGGGGGGGGGGGGGATAAGGAATCTTAAACGTTGCGAAATCGAAATCAAAGCGAGCCGCCTCTGTTTGACCCAAAAACGAGAAGGCGAAAACCAACCTGGGATATATATCCTCTGTGCTCGACGGAAAGAAAAACCAACCGAAAAGCTCAGTCAGCAGGATAAAGCGAAAACGTTTAATGCCAGCTTGTTGTTCCCTGTTTGTTGTTTGTTGTTAGCCGTCGTCGTTGTGTTGTTCGTTGTGCTCTCGTTGTTGCTGCTATGCCCGTTGGCCATTTTATGGAGCCTGCCCACTTGATACAACCAAACAACACCAACCAGAGGACCCGAGAGGACGGACAGTGGCAGAAAAGTGGGCGAAAAAGCAAGGACTGAAAGCAGCATTTTGTTTAATTCTGGGGGAAGCGACGGGGGAAGGAGGAGATGAGTGCACAGTGAACGGAACATTGAACAAGTTAAAATATAATAAATAGGCTTAAACACACAACACAACACAGCATATGTGTATGTGTGTGTGGAAAAACAATCCAAAGGAAACTGGAACATACGGGATATCAGGCAAAAAACAAGTGCAACTTTTAAAGCTGACAATGGGATTTTATTTTATTTTTTTGTTAAGCAAAAAGCCAATTAAGCGGAGAGCTGAGGTAAGTGAATACCCCAGAAATGTATCAAGGTTCAACTCTTATTTTTGCCACTAAAAACTGGGCTAAATAAATACTATTTAAGCCTTAAATATCTCAACAGATAACTGTATTTAATTCGTTTAGCCTTGACGGGGCTATCTTTTGTTTTGTGGAAATCTTTCCTTCAAGATAAGTTTAGTGAAAAAAAAGGGGAATCATTTTTGGACAACCTGTCAGCGACACACACACACACGCAACGTTATACCCAATTTCAACCCCAGCCCAAAAGCTGTCTCATAAGCTCACTCACCTGATGGTCGCCAGGTGGACTTGCGACCGTCTCAAGTTCCTTCGAGTCCTGGACGTTGTTGCTTTCGCTTCTGCTGCTGGAACACAGGCTCGATGTAGCTGCAAGAAAAGAGGGAAAGAGTCTGGGTGAAAATCCATGTAGACTTTGCTTTAAAGGAGACTTTAAATTAAGGCTGGCTGGCTTGAGGTCTACCTCTAAGACCATTAATTTCGTTTTGTCTGGGATAAAAATAAAAATTAAAAATATGCTGGGAAATATTGAGAGCAGGCTCGGGAAAATCTTAAAAATATATACTACTTATATTAAGTAATATATAACCTTCCTGGGATATGGTTCAAGGCCCATTTTTGGCGAAAAGTGAAAGTGAATTATTAAAAACAATTGCAATTGGCGTTGATAAAAGTGTGGTTTTTCCCTGGCTTTTCCGCTTAGCCAAGGTCGCCGTCAGCTGGCTGGAATACAGATATATAGATATCTATATAAAGTATACTGTTTTTTTTTGGGTTGGAATTCGTGGCACTCAAAGGTGCAGCTTACCAGCATCGCTCTGTATTATATCATCTGGTTGGTGGTGGTATTATTACCAAAAACCCAAAAGGTGTGAGCTTTATTTTTCTTCTCTTTGTTTTGTTTATCAAATATTTTCTCGTTTGCTTATTATTACAAGCTAAGGTTGCGCCACAACGCTTGTGTTGATTGCAGAAGATCAATTAACATTGACATAAATTGAATTTGTGTGGCAAATTATATAAATGAGCTCGCAGAAGATCGGACAAATGAGCTTTATTATCAGGCATAATTGCGGCCTTTGTTGGGGTGACGATGGAAATGGAGATAAGTTTGGGCACGGAAAGGCCTTATTTTGCTTTAAAGATAAATGTAAATTATAAAAGACCACAGATTACATAAATAAAATATAGCTTATTTGGGCTACATTAAATATTTAAATATTTAAAATTCTTGATATTTAAATATTTTTTATTTTCTTAGTTAACCCAAAGATCTGAGATATTAATTAAGTATTTTATGTATATTCGTACTTTCCATCATAATTTATAAATTGTATAATTATTTATAATTTTCCCAATTATTAAATACGCTTACCTAAAATCGCCATGTAATAGCACATATCACATATATAATAGCACATATTTGGCTTAAACACACACCCATACATATACATATACTCGCCACTACCTAAACCTACGGCCGGCACCCGTCACTTCACTCCGGTGACGCTAGAACCAGTTGGGAATTATAAGTGTCATTTGTACCACAAATTTTTCGTTAAATTCTCCAAGATTTTTATGAAAAATTTACCAACAAAATAAATACAATTCGCCGTTATATTAAAAAAGGCACAAAATAAAGCCAATTAAAAAACCAAAGCCATACATTAAACAAAAATAGAAAAAATTAACCCTTAAAAAAATTATATATATAAATTATTATCACAGGATTTCAAGGTGCTTTTTCCTTTAAATCTTGAAAAGTGTTTTCTTATCCTCGAAAAATTCCCCTTAGTTTTAGGGCAATTTTTCTTAAACAGAGAAAAATATATTTTGATGAGTGTAACAAACCCTAGCCAGTATTAATCCAACCCATATAGAAGCTCTCAAATACCCTATCAATATGGGGGCTTAACCCTATACAGACACTGATTTATTTGCCCAGATGGAACTTAATTGAAAGATTCCTGCTGGCTGGTCTCTCCGCTTTTTCCGCTTTCCCAGAGCTCTCAGCTGGCTGTCCGCTTTGATTAATGATTGTTGACAAGTGCAACAATCCTCGCCTGCCTCCTCCTCCCTCCCCCCCGGAAGAGAGCCACAACAAAATGTCCATCAAAGTGGAGGGAAGGAAGGAGGGTGGGGGAAGCTGCGCTAAGCTGGATTGCAGATTGCTCATACGCAGCGTGGCCCCTCTTGAGCCAAAATTAAGTTGCTTGCGGTGGCTGCTGCTGCTGCTGCTTTTGTTAGTTTTTAAACAGTTGACAGGGGCAAAAAGGAGACAGGCAGAGACAAGGCTAGGGCCCAGCCAGCTTCCAGCTCCATGATTTATGTCGTTTTATTTAATTTTAATTGAAAAACTTGCACACGACGACAACGACAAACAACCGAAAAAAAACCCTGAAAAGCAGGCATTCGGCATTTGGCATTCGTTGCTCCTCCCAGACCCAGACCCAGACCCGAAAATATAATTAAAATGGCATTTCAAATGCTATATAGCTATATATATATATACACCACCCCTTTTCGCCGTCTTGCCTTGGCACAATCTGCATTGCCAGGACTTGGAAATGCAAATAAATAACAAGACAAAGGCTCAAATGCAAATAGAATGACTTTATTAAATGGCCACGTCGGCGAAGGAGGCTCAGGGCTCAGACAGCGAGAGAGAGAGTTGTTTATAAACTTCACAGTTGGCAAATAATAAAGACACCAAAGGGATATTCCAGAGGGACATGGCCAGGCGTGGCCACAAAGCGAGTAAAAGCCGTGTCTAACAAGCCACGCGACCTTTTCTTACCACTTGTATATCATTTTTTTCTTTGCTTTTATTTATGTTTTTCTTTTTTGTGTGATTTTTTATATGACAAATGCAAATGACGCACTCGAAAGGGAGGCTTTGGGGGAGGGTAGGGGGCTTAATATGAACTACAGGAGTGGGCGCAGTCTATGAACAAGACATTACAACAGTCATAATAAAAGT
>JAEIIL010007228.1:0-26737 GCA_018905715.1 Drosophila lini | reverse complement strand
TTTAATATTTATTATTCAAACTATATAAGGTTTTAATAGTAAATATTAAATGGTAACCAATTTCCTTTTTTATTTTCTTTGAACTAAATTAGCCAGGAAGTCAATTGTAAAACCTTATTGGTATATTTAAAGATTTATAAGAATAATACAAGTAACCTAGTATTACAACTAAATTAGGTCTTTCTATAAATAAAAACTATTTATAGTTTTCGATTTTAGTTAGTTTAAAATTAATTCAGTTTTAGTTATGAAAATTTAAATATATTTATATTTATTTGCTTACTGAATTATTATTATTTGCAATACAATTGTATGTATTAATTGAAGAATTATAATTTAAACTTTTTTGTAATCTTTCCAAGGACTGCAAATTAACGAATTTCTTCTTCTCCTACAACCAAAAATTGTGCTTTAAAATTCGTAAATCATTTTTCATCACTTTAAATGAATGATTACTTCTTTTGTTTGCCTTTAAATGTTACAATTGAACAAATTTCTCGAGTATACAATTTCGAACAATGCTGGAAAGCGAAAAGCGATGGACAAATTCTGATAAGATCACATTTCATTGTCCTGGCAAGTCGTCCTGCCCTAGCAGTATTTCATGCGCGGCGACACCAAATGAAATGAATGAAAAAGGCTCCGTCGAGCCGACGTCATCGTCCATCACCCATCAGAGTCCTTTCCATCACTCCACATCAAATCCCGTCACTATATAGTAGTCCTCATCCTCGTACCTCGCCCTGTCGCTTAAAGCAATGAACTTTAAGTAATTTGCTTTTACTGCCTGACAAGTGACGAGTAAAACAAAATGCGGCGTTTACTCTCCTATTTTTTATTTCCAGCTGCAGGACGTTGCTGCTGCTCCTAGCTGATGCGAGGGGCGGTGGCATGTTATCAAAATCAATTTTCGGGGTCCGAGCATTAAGGGGCAGGCGGGAGAGTATAAGTTCGGTTTGTCGCCTATTTTGGTGCTCTATTTTTGAGTCTGCAACTTGCCACGGCCAACTGACTGCCGTGCTGTGCTGTGCTGTGCCATTTTATTGTGCAATGTTCCGGAAGGCTGCTTTGTTTCAGCAAAATGCGCTATAAACAAGAGCAGCGTATAAAAACACAACAAAAGTGTTTTCACCATTTACCAGATACATATCTCGGCGAACCCTCTTACTTACATACAATGTTTGTCAGATGATTGAGTTGGCCCAGCTGCAATTTATGCTCCGGCTCCTGCTCCTCCTGCCCTTGATTGCCTGGCTAAGGGTTTTGGCTACTTTTCAGGCTTTGTCGACTGGGGCTGCTGGGCTGTAAGTGCTGGATTAGCTTGGGATCTGCTAAGAAATGTACGGGTTTCTGCTGGCTGAAATAAATGGTCAAAAGAGATGATATACTTAGATGTAAGCCACCACTGAGATTGGTTGGTCTTTGGCCAAAGTATGGCTAGGGGAATTCATGGGAAAAAGCTCTTCAAATAACGCAATACTTTTTTTATGAAGAATTTTTAAACTGATTAAATTCTAATAATTTTCAATTACTTAAACCCACTAGTATTTCATTTCTTTACAAAGGTAAAATAAATATAAACTAAAGTAATTTCTATAAATAACACCTGACGTTGCCTTTCTGAATTGACAGCCCTTCTCCCTTCTTCTTTCTGGCTTCTATTTACCTTTACCTGATTAAATGACCGCAAAAAATAAGAGCTTATCAACGAAATTCCTCGTCACATTTTCCCAGCTCCTTTGGCCCCTTATCTATCCTTATTCTTCTTCCAATTTAAACAAACTGTCAGGTGGGGAAGCGAGACAGACGCAGGACCTCGCATTAGAGATTGTTTTTTGTAAGCTGCTTATTACAGCTCAAAAAATTCGCCTGGCCTGAAATCTTTAAAAGTCGCAAAATTGTCAAATATTTTTAGAAAAATAAATGAAATAGAATTTTGCCTCCCCTAACCAACGCAACCTTTTGTTGTCCTGATGGCCCGGAATTCTCAATAGAATTGCACGTATGTTAGTATATACATACATATATATAAAAATGTATAAAAACCGGCAAACGTCCGAGGTGAGCTCGTAACATTGTTTTAGAATGGCGAACGCCTTTCTTATTTGGGTCGAAAAGCACTCAGACAGGGGGCCCCGGAAAGGTGGAGTGACTCCGAGAGGTGCCCTCTTCGCCGCCAAAGGAATTCCACGTCCACACATCTACAGTGGGCTGTAAGAGTGCGCGGGTGTGAGTGTCTCTGTCTGTGTGTGTGTTAGCCAGGTGACAGAGTAAGCGCCTTAAGCTGCCTGAGAGAGCACACACACTCAGACACAAACCCCCGAGAAGAAGAGCAGTTGTTACATGAATGGGGGAAAAGAAACCCACAAATACACATGTAGTCATCTATACATGCAGACATTATGTAAGTGAGTGCATGTGTGCACTTAGAGAAACATTCGAAGGTTAACTGATCAAGAACGAATGCTAAACCATATTTCAAATATATATACTTAAACAAGAACATATGCTATTTAAATGTATTCAATGTCTTCAAAGTTATTTAATAGTATTTTTTTCCAATTTATATGTTATGTGATTTTCTCTTCAGTGTATTCGCACTCCTGCATATATTGTACTCTAGTTCCGATCTCTGGCCATCTTTTGCACTCTTGACATCCTTGGCCGCAGTAACCTAAATTTAAAACTTTTCCCCATACTATATATGTGAGTCGGAAAGTTTCCACTAAATTAAATTTTCTGTGGGCTCTAGTGAATGCGGAAGGGGCCAGAGACAGTATTCCGGCTGTGCTTTTCCCAGCATCTGTAGTTAATTTCCACTTCCGGGGCAGATTGTCTGGCAAATTGAGTAATTTAAATAAAGCGCTGCACAAATGCGCCCGGACAGCCTCCACTCGCCGGTATTCCCTTAACAATGTGCTGGCCATGTTAGAGGCACGTCAACAGCCGATGTTGCAACTGTAGCAGCAGCAGATACACAGATACATTCCAAAGGATAGCAGATGGCAGATAGCAGGACACAGGACACAGCAGCGCACTTGTGCTGACGTTTGGTTATTTGATACAATTTGCCATCCGGACGCTGCTCAATTTTCGGGGCAGTCAACTGTGCAACGTGTCGTTTGGCAAGCCGCAGAGCCAGAGCCAGACCGAGACACAGCAACGAAAACAATCTCACAAATGCATATCTGCAGCTATCTGTGTAGCCTGCATCTGAAAGTCTCTTTTGCGGTGGCAATAAATTTGCATATCTCCGGATCACGATACAGTAACTACCACTGCTGCAGTCAACAACAACATGGAGGAGGGCGCCCAACCTACATACGTACATATATGTATATATCTCCTACGGCGGGGAAAATAAACTGTAACGTAAATAGCTAAATAATAAAAAAGCTCGCGAAAAGGACAAGTAAATTTTCACCATGGCCGCCTTCTCGAGGAGGCCTCATCAAATTTTCATGCGTTGGGGAAATTGTTACTTCACCCCCTCTTGGATTCCCCAATTTTGCATTTTTATTTTTGTTTATTGCCTTGCCGTGTCCGTTTATGCGCATAATTTATGCATAAATTTCAATTACCTTGTGCTCCAAAGTATGGCACGCAAATTTACGCAGTTTGCGACTCGCTTTAATTCACTTACTCTTGAGTGTTTAGAGGGAGCAGGAAGCACCAAAATATTGTCATAGTCATGCTAAAAGAAGAAGTTCTTTGGGGAAAACCCTCTGCCAATACTTGTTTGATTTATAATCTGTGGTTTCTTGTAGCGAAATTCGGAAGCAAAATGGAGACGTTCCACGATTCAGCAAAAAGAGAGAAAAACGACGAAAAACCATGGCATATTTATCACAGATTAATACCTTATTCCCTTCATTTTTTATATCAATATGCTTATGTGCCTTAAATCGTTTAAAAAATACGTTCCATATATAACCAAAGCCCCCATAAACTTAACACAGTTTAAGCGTATTTTAATCTTTTCCTGAATTTAAACAGGCAACTGCCGTTTTATTTTAATTATTTTGGTTTTAATAACAATTATGGTTATTCTTATCGTGTGATCCATTAAATTTAATGCCCCACCAGAATGTTTTCCAGCGAAAAAAAATTCATATCCACGGATGGCCCCAAGTCAAATTTTGGAACATCGCATATTTGCACTCCTCTCCTCATCCCCCGCCGCCTACGATGACCCACCAGTCATGTCCATATCTCTGAGTGAGAAAAACAAAATGAAGATAAAATTGAATGAAATTTGAAATTCAAAGCACGTAAAATGTGCCACGCGTCGTCGTTGGCACGCAGATACGCGTATGTCTGTAATTTATATGGGCAAATATTTGCGTGCCCCAATCGCGCGATGGCCGGATGAGGGTGACTCGCAAACAGCTGCAGTTTGCCAGAAGCCAGGAACCCTTGACTCATTACAACTTCATTAAAATGTCGGGTCCTGGTCCCAGTCCGTGTGGAAAATGTTGCACACTCGGCGAAAT
Organism: Drosophila lini; assembly: GCA_018905715.1. Classification (NCBI taxonomy): domain Eukaryota; kingdom Metazoa; phylum Arthropoda; class Insecta; order Diptera; family Drosophilidae; genus Drosophila; species Drosophila lini. Next base: position 22,244 of record JAEIIL010007228.1, on the reverse strand, counting down.
TTTCGTCCCTCTAGGGAGAACAGTCTCTCTTTATTTGATTCCCGCCCATATACACGCAAGGACTTAATCGAATTGCAGGACCTTCGAAAAAATGGTCTGTGTGTATTTGCGTGTGCAAGTAGGCGGCAGCTGCAGCTTAACGCAATCATAAAAATTTTATTGATGACCAGAAACATTGGTATGACAAAGTTAATGGAAATCCAACCGAAAGGCGGCGTGGAAAATATGCAAAGTGACAAAGCGAAAGCAAAATCCCCCACTAATTCTGATGGATAATTAATTTTGTTTGGTTGTACACTCGGAAAAATTCTGAGACTACATAGATTAAGTATTAAATTGTAACTAAAAATAATCCTAATAATACAAGTTAAAAGTTCAACAGGATGTTCTGTATATTTTCAGGGTATTAAAATAAGTAAAAATATTTTACTTCTTTAAATTCCAGTCCGATTTTAGTTATATTTTCTTCCTGTATAGTCCATCTGCTGCTTGCCCCACTCCTATTGGCATTAATGAATTTTCACAGCCCCGTAATTAGATTGTGCTAAGGCGAAAATGGCCAAGAAAACGAAGCTGACAGCGGACAGGGCAAAAAAGTTGGGCTAAAAATAAAAATTCACACACAAATAGATAGGTCTGGGTCGCTGGCATTATGCAAACGCTGCAAAAGCCAAGGCGATTACCAAGTGAGGGAGAGGGGGAGCCAGGGTCAGGACTCCCCCAGCGCCCGAGAGCTGCTTCGGAGTGCGTTAATGAGTGTCATTACCACGCCGGCCAGCAACAACTTTTGGCCTGACCTCAGCGGGGCTTCCATCTGTCCGGCCACTCCTCCTCTCATTAGCCAGCTCAGCTTGTTCGCAAAGATATCTTTGTCAGAGTTGGCCAAGAGCCATTAAGGACACGACCTGGCAGACAGATTCAAAGACCACATATGTGGCAAGGATGGGCTGTCATAAATCCGACTCTGGCTGGCCAGCATCAATCCATCAGTGGCCACTCGAGTCGCACTTCATCTATATATATACTAAATATATACCTACATATATATTACGGGGAGAATGCTAATGACTAATGGGTGACAATCAGGGCCAAGTTAAGGTCCTTTGGCCATAAGCTTATTGAGCCGTAACATAATATTTATAAGCTGCAAATGTTATGGCAAAATATGCAAGTCAAGTGTGTGGGAGAACGTTCCGAAAGCACTTCAAGTCGGGATTGCCAGGATGAGGACTAGGACCTGCCCAGTAGCCAAGAAATCGGCTTAAATGCTGGTGGGCCAGTTGGGAGTGTCGTAAATATAAACAGGCTCATCACTTGAGCAGTTCCCACTCAATCTCCATCTCCATCGGAATCTCAGTTTCTGTTTGCGTTTGGTCTAAGCTTTTAGTTCTCCATAATTTGATATTCATGTGTGTCGTGTGTCATCGATGCGAATCCTGTTTATGCAGCGTTTAAATCCCAGCTTTGCTCTCCTAATCGAGTTCTTATTTTTCTTATTTTTCTTGCAGGCGACGGGCAAAGGCTAAGAGAAAAAAGGTAAGTCCCGACCATCTGATGTCTATTGTGATCGAAAGGAAGTCCTTTTTGGGGGTCAACAAGCCAGCAGACCAAGGCAGACAAACCATTTGCATATTTAACCCGCCTGACGAATGTTTCAGTTTTTTGCCGAACCCGACAAGGGCGTACATAAATATGTACATATATAAACTGACATCATTTTTCAACGTCAATCTTCATTTGGCATATGGCTATGAGATCGGGGTATATACATACATGTTATTCTTCGAAGCTGTAAGTTTAATTTAAGCTAAATGACCTTTGAATGGCTAAAAGAGAATGACTTGGATACATTTACAAATTTATTGAGAAAAACATACGTTTCATAAAAAAAGGGTTACTTTAAAGCCAATAACTAGCTTTCAAGTTAAGTCCTGCATTCAATAACCTGAACTTGAGCCCGTCGATTCTCTATTTGTAATCACAAATTTATTAATAGTTTGCTGTTCGTGGGAGTCCTGTAATATAAACCCTTTACCTTATAAATAGAAGAATATGTATATATTTATGGTGAGTGCACGGAAAATCGATGCCAAAGTGGTATGGAAATATATATATACTCTCCTACACGCTATCCTGATAATGTTCACAGTTATGTAGGCAAGCATATTAGCTCCTGACCGCATATCTTGTGTGCACCTTTGCTTCGTGTTTGCCATTGATAACTAAAAAAGAATTTCGTAAATTAACATTGCCGCGCATGTGATTAATTGTTCCCCGTTGTGTCAATATTTACCAAGACCCCACCTGGGAGCAGTCAATTATGATTTATGGGCCCGGCAGGTGATGAGATTTACCCACCGCCCAAAAGCGATTTCCGTTTCGGCAAACACACGCATCGGCAAATTGACTCGGAAATCATAATTAACAAAGACTTGTGTGACGGGTCAAACAAAAGTGCAACAATGACTGCCAATCCGTTATTTGCACAATCATTTCCCTTTAAGCCAAACAGGAGAACGTTTTAATGGTTTTTATTGTGGCGGTTGGCAGCCTTTTGGCACTATTATTGGCTGTCACAATTGACAGCTTTATCGGCACATATTTGTGTGAATTTCCTGCGAATTTCATTTTATTAATTACAATTACACAACCGGAAGAGAAAGTTAAAAATATCAAATTATTGTAGTTTATTTAACCTTAATTGTATAGCAAATGGTACATCCACCCAGTTCGTTTTTAATTGGTATCGTTTACACGGATTGGATTTAATTAAAAATTATTATTGTATTAATTGGAAGAAATTGCTTAATGAAACTTATCTGAATATATAATTTATGATAATTTACAGAATAATGTGGATTGTAAAATAATTTTAAAACTTTATTTACATTGTGTGCTAAATAAATAATAATTTAATATATCATTTTGGCCTATTATAAACAGAATAAGAAATTAAACTAAGGCCAAAACTTAGCTCTTGAAGTTAAAGTTGAGTATATAAAAACCAACTAAAACAAGTTTTGGTTAGCTTTGTTTAATTGCAAATATCACTCCCAAGGCTAATAGCTACGGGCTGTTATACAGTAAGAGCTATTGGGCCAAGGCATCCATTTCTCCGGCACATTAAACTACAGATTGCGCCATCAGCTCGGTTTCTCCTCTCTGGCAAATGATTAAAGCTGAAGCATTAAATGAAATAATTATTTCTGCATTAAACTTCAGTGCCTGACGGTTTAACGACACAATTCTCTGTTTAAAGCTGGCATAAAAAAATGGCTGGCAGGATGGAAGGCTAAAGCCACTTTGCTGGGCGTGGCCATAAAATGAAACCGACAGTCGTGGAAAAACAAGAAGCGAAGTCGACTTTTGGTTTTCCGTGGGTATCCGGGATTCCCCTTCTTCCTGCCTCTGGCTGGTGTTAATTTTCCGCGGCAACAGCGAATCGCAAGAGCTAAATAAGTTATGTCATTTTGGGGCGCATTTCATTTTACTTGGTTGCCATAGAAATTTAATAAAGGAGCGTGGAAAATTATTAGCATATTTAAGGGGCCAAGAGAGCCCTGTATAAACATGGCATGCCTCCGGCAGCTGGAGCGCCAGTGCCAAGGATCATGGCTCCAGTTCAAGTTCTCTAGCTGGATTGCAGCTCGTGTGGAAGCTTCCAAAGGAGCCAAGCAGTTAATAAAATGAGGCGACCGAGAACTCCTAACTGTCCTAAATTATGCACATCGTCCCAGCTGGAAATCCAAGGCGACTGAGTGTGCCGGTGTGTTTTCTTTCTCCTGACCCGTGAGAAAATCCCCTGCACTTTCCCGCCTGCATTAGCAATGGAAATGCGCACAAATTGAATTGATGAATGGGAAGTATCATCATTCACTCAGCACGGGGTGGCGCTAACTTCATTTAAATATCCAGTTTTAAACCTCTCAGGCTGAGAGTCCTGCTGCTTTATGGGATTGCGCTGGCATTTTATCACAGAGTTGGAAAAACTGGCTTTTCATTTGGCAATGCACTTTCATCTTGTGGCTCGATAAATTATTTATCAAATTGAATTTTATTATTCATATTGTTGGAATTTAAGTGACATTTTTTATTAAAATTATTATTATTTTCAAAAGAGATTTAGTTAGTGTTTTAACAGTGCTAAGGTCATATTCTTAAAATACCTAAATAATTCCAAAATTACTTAGGAACAAGGTCATATAACTTAAATTACTTAAAGAATTAACAAAGGGCTTATGTGTCAAAACAGACTTAAACCAAGATTTCAAATGGAAATTTTCAAATGAGTAATTTTCATATAAAACTTTGAAATTAAGTTGATTAAAGACCCTCAGAAGTGCTTGAACTGCTTAATAATTTCCTAATTTTAAGTTTATTTAATTTATGAGGACCCTGATACAACTGATATCATAAGCATAAGTCCCATAGTTCAATTAGCTCAATAACAATGACCATGGCCCGCCCTTAGCCTGGACAAATATATTTTAATTGCATCGATTGCAAACTGACTTTTCCCCTAAGGCATTTGCAAACAAACCTATTTGTCCGAAGGGGGTCAGTGGGAAATTACTAAGGAATATCGATGGGGAAATCTGAGGATGTTCTGGCTGCCTGAGCGTATTTACCAAATCCGAAATCCATTAGCCATGCCGATTGTTTATGGAGACCTTGGCCAACTCCATAAATAGAAACTATGCTCGTTTGTTGGGTCAACTACCAGGACTTGACTGTGGGAATATGGGAGCAGATAAGGCACAACGGACAGCGGACAACAGATGTTAATGCCTCAGTAGGCAAAGTGCGTTTTGCTGTTGGCCTTTTGTGTGCTATTTGACCAGGTTTCTCCCGTCGCTTTCCCTCTCTTGGCCTCTCTTTGGTGGCCTGTGGTCAGTGGTGGCGTATACGCAATGTGGCCGCAAAATTGTATGGCTTGCCTGGTTTTTATGGCACAGGACTAGCAAGAGGTGGAGTTGATGTGCCGCCACTAAGGGCATTATATCGAATTATGTTATAAATATGAAATATATTTGGGCATTCCCGGGCAATACGTGTGAGCATGTTCACGCTCCTCCGCTCCTGGGGTCCTCCGGCTCGTGGCCGCATGAAAAGTGCTGTCAATGGCATTTGCCCGGGCTTTTATGGTATTTTATGTGATGTTCGTGGCTCGGAAAAAGGGAATCCTTGTTGCATAATTAAGGCATTATCATATTGAGACCCCTCCCAAAGAGCCCCCTGTCACAGCCTGCTGTCCGGCTGACAGCCATTAAAGCGACGCGCGTCCATGAATATTGAAAATTTTTCCAGGACGAAATATTCAGCCATTGACTGGCACAAATTTTAATTATCTGTTAATAAGCAACGCAATTAACAACTGTGTAATTGTGCGCTTTCAACTGTTCCCTATTTAATATTTATTATAATTAATGATAGTACTAGCTTAGGGTAAACTCAATATATTAAATATGAAAAGTTAAGGGTTTCAAATTAATTTTTCAGATTGATTACCTGATACTATAAATATAATTACATAAAACAGATGAAATTATAGTGTATTAATACCCATATTCTTGATTTAAGCTCCTTCCCCCACCCATCTACTAATGAGCATTATAGCTCCCCTAGTTTTAGTTTCAGCCAATTTTAATAATAGAAATTGCTGCATTTGCACTGCTAACCCCCATGAATCCTGTGTGGCGTGTAAGCCTTGTTATCCCTTTTACGAACGATAAATCCTCTTATGCATGTAAATTAGTTATCATGGAAATTTTCAAATAAAAGTCAACCCCGCCCTCGACTGGCTTCTGGTTCCTGGTTGCTGTTGGTTCCTGGAAATGCTCAGCAATTTGCGGTTTTGCAGTAAATGGAAAAACAGGAATAATAAAAGGCCATCAGCAGCAGGAGCGTGCACGCAAGGAATCTATAAAAGCAATTGGTTGTACAACATTATCGTTGCATAATTTCCGCTAATTTGTGCGTCCAATAACCCGAAAGGGCGACAAATGTGGGCCAAGCGGAATGCAGTCAGCCCGTGTGTCCTTGGGGGACGGGGTTGTTGGCTGGGCGGAAAGTGGTAGAAGGGATGCCTTTCCTGGAACGGCGCCAGCTGTGCGGGTCATTTGCTGGCTAATGCTGACCTGACCCCTTCGTCCTCCTCGGAGCGTCGCCCTTTACATAATGAGCGCACAATAAGTGACTCATAAATGTTGTATTAATTTTGTTCCGCCATGGCTAGGATTTCGAAACGTAAACAGGAGAAGTTATGGGAATACATAACACATCCGGCTGGGGGACTTGTTACTTGTCGTTTGTCGCATTAATCAGCTCGCATAACAATAATGCCAACAATTACGGCGAATCAATATTTGGATTGCATTGTATTACATCGATATCCCCGAGTGAATTTTCAGGGCGCACTCGACCGGGCCTCGAGGTTGATATAAGTGGACACTCGAGAAACGAGACCCAGAGAAAGCAGAGAATCCAAGTCTCCAAGTTTTTCATGGCAGCCGCAGCAGCCTCGACAACATTTTATGCCTGACCATGCTTTAGTTTTATTGATTTATTTCGTTTGCCTCGCCTCGAATGCACATTACAAGTGCCTGTTGCGGTCCACCTTTTTTTCGCTCTTCTATTTCGGGGAAACTATTTTGATGTACCTTCGAGCCAAGGGAAAAATGATGCAAAGGGAAAATAATCTGGGCCAGGTTGAAGTGAATAACTTTTCTGGCTTGCGCTCCTTATGAAACTTTACAAGCAGTCAAGGGGAAGGACATTTTCTCAAAGGAATAATTTTAAGACAGGTTCTTAAGTGTTACTTGAAAATACAAAAATTTAGCAGGTAATTAAATAAATATAATTTATTAAATAGATTAGCTATGTCAGTGGCTTAACTTATTCAGTGGACAAACAAAAATATTTGTAAATTAAAAACTAAAGTTATAAATGAACCTTACAATGTGCCTTTTGCATAGAGTGCAATTAAGAGTTTTTTTTATTAAAGTTTAATTTTTAAGCTCACTTAAATTTCTCTTATATATTTATGAGTTTATAAATTAAAGATGCAGTTAAACACAACTATTATTCACCATGTTTTTCTCCATATCTCATGCCTTGGTGCAATATGTTCCTATGTTGCATGTTGTCTGCTCGCATTATTTTTGGCTGCCTCAAGCTCTGGCTTGGCAATTTGTCTTGCACATTTTTCGTGTTTTCATTTTGTTGTTGTCAGTTTTTTTCCACGCTTTTCGGATTGTTTTGTTTTCGCTTTTTCAGAGCTCTAATTGCTGCGGCTGTCGCTGTTGGGAATGCTGCTCTTGCCCTCGTCCCCATTGTGGCAAATTATAAAAACACGACGAGCAGCACCAGCAGCAGCAGCGGCAGTAACTAAGGGCAGTAACAACAACAAAAGTAATAACAACAATTGTCCCGTCGTCCTTGGCTGACCTTGCGCTGAGCAGGACCTGCGTGAAATCCTCATTATGCGCTGCCATGTGGGCGGTGCTGGGCGGAACTGACGAGTTGCGCTTGCATTTTAATGGTTGCAATCAAAATTTCAATGCATTGTTATGAGAAGAAGCTCACGGAAAAGTGGTTGAAAAAGAAAAAAAAAAAATGGCAAAGGCGGAGAGGCGGTAATAATAACAAGCAGCTGAAAAACTTAATGCCTAGCCTCCCGGTAAAGACTCGAGACTGGCCTACGCTGCGTATACTTAACCTTCTAATTGGAAAGTTTACCGAAAATGATGGCGGGCCCCTAAAAAAGAATTGTTGCAAGCTTCACTTTTACGGCGGCAACAATGAAAAAGTTCGCCAAAGCTGTAATTAGACCACGCCCCTCGAATGGGAAGCTAAGAAGAACCGAAAAAAAATAAGAAAAGAAATGAAAATGGCCGGAACTCCTCGGCCCCATTCCGCTTCCGCCCCGTGGGCGTGAGCGAAATGATGAGACAAATGAATGAGCGTATAATAGTAAAGGCAAATAAAAGCCGAGCAGCAAGTCAAGTCGAGGACCAAGAGCAGTTTAATTTCATCAGGAGACGATGTCCTGGCTCTGTGCTGCTGCTGTAAGCAGCACATCAGCAAATGCCTGATGATAAAATAAAATGCCAAATGTGCTCACATTATTCAAATGTCATGATAGTCTAGTGGCATACCCAAGCAGAACCACGCCAGGGAGGAGTGGAGTGGAGTGGAGGGGACGGGAGGCAGACGGCGCAGCTTGAGACCGAGGAGGACTTGACTTGACTTGTGGCCAACATGCGGGACTTGATATCCTGCTAGATATATGGCCAGAGTCAACCACAATATTTAACAGAGGAGGGGAGGCAAATTTCAACTATTGTTTAATTTGCCGTGAAATTTGCAATTTAAATGAATTCTTGAGACGAGAGAATATTGTTGAGAGAGCCAGACAACAATATATTAAATTGGCAATTGAAAAAGTACTTGAAGGTTCATTTCTTTATATGATTGATTATTCTTTAAGCTTAAATAATATATAAAAAAAGGTATTTAAATGTAGAATTCTACACTTAATAAAACAGTATCGTAGCCTTCTAAAAGTTTAATAAGAAATAGCACTGACACCACTTGTTAGCTTGCTTAAATTTTTATGTTATCATGAAATAGACATTTCTAAGAGATTTCTCCCAACTTGTATTTATAGTGTAGTAAAACCGCAATTATAGTTTAAATGTTTTCCTTGTGGGATGCTTATATTTCTTGTATGGCAATGAATATGCAGTTAGTAGAAATATACAAAGCCAGACACTTAATTAGACCGTAGAATATCCTCCTCAAAATATACTCCTTGATAACTTTTTCAATTAGAGTTATGCATATCTTGGCAGACTCATTATTTCCCCGAAGATATAACCATCTGCATATAAATGTACAGCCATTTTCGCTTCGGTCGTGGCGGCAGCTGCTCAAATCTCCTTTATGCGACCGCCCCAATAAATGTTTTTATTTGAGCATTTTCGGCATTCGGTGGGCGGTTTAAAGGCGGCAAATGCGACAGGAGGATGGCGAGGATTGGGTCAAATCCTTTATGGCTAAGCTCATTCCAAGGATGTCTGCGCGCACTCAGCGCGGAGCATTTGTTTTGTCTTTTACATGCGGAGTGCAGACTTCGTGTGACAAGGCATAAATAACTAAACACCTGCAGAATGTTGGGGGAGACAAGGACGACTCCTTAAGTTTTTCAGCTCCCTTTGGTATATGGCTTTCCCAGGCTGTCCTCGCTCGTTTGTCGTGTCTGCATTGGCGTTATAAATTACACACGACTCGTTCGTCGTCTGCCCTTACACAAGGCATTTGTCAATATATCCTTGCTGTCACAGGACTAACCAAAACGATGCCGTCAGATTTTTACCCGCCAAATATTTCCATGATGAACCTGAATTCCATTTTTCTTTGGGGCGCCATCCGGTGGCAGTAACGCGGAAAATTGTTAAGCTTTTGGTGGTGAAAAGCTTTGGGAGTTAAGAGACGGCGAGAACAGTGCCAGAGTCCTGCCATCAGCTGTTGGCGCTGATAAACCAAAAACAGGCAGACAAGAGTTAATCAATAGGGAAACACACAATCAAGGCTATTTTGGCTGATAAGAAATGAAAAGAGAATGTTTTAACCAAGTTAATCGACAATGTTGGATTATATAAATTCAAGGGCGAAGCCAGGTGTTATCACAAATAAAAGGAAATCGAAAACAAAATTTTTGTATATGTTAAATATTAAACCTTGATTATAATAGCTTTACAATATACAAATTACCACCAAGAACAACATTATTATAAAATGGTTAAACAGCATTTATTGATGTAGGATCAGTGAAAGAAAAATGTTTATATTCCATAATCTTTTCAAAAGAGTAATGCATTTGTTTTAGGTTGCCATAACTCTTAGGGTAAATATTTATTGGGTCTAAATATTTCATTTACCAAGGCTTAACATTGTAAATTGTGTTATTTTAATTCTATCAAAATCAAATACTTCTTAATGTAAAGTTATATTACAAAGTAATAAATATATATAGTTAACAAGTAAGTATATATAGTTTTCTTCAGGGAACTATCTTCGTATTTGCCATATTAACTGTTAGCCAGTTGGGTTTCTTGCCAGGACTCTCTTCCTTCCTGCATTTCCTCTCTTTAGTGCCAACGCAAAGCTCTCATCAGCGCTGATTGCCGCTCTTGCCGGAGAGCTTCCGCTCTTGATATGCGCTCTTTGCCTCCGAGTGGGGCAGCCAGCTGAAGGCCAGGACATGATTTGCAGCTCGTCAGTTGATTGGCAACACGTTTGCCGGAAGGTAATGCGTCCAGCCCAGAGCAACAGGAAGTGCTTCCGATTCGCGCCTCGCATCCTTTTCCGAGTTGGAGTCTCGCTCTCGTAGTTCTCGTCCTCGGGGCCAGTGTGTATGCGTAGTTCGGGTGCCCATCAAGTGAAGTTCCGGCTACAAAAAAAGCAAGAAAAAAAGGCAGTGTTTCAAGTGGCAATTTTAATTACTCAGGAAAATTTTAAAAAGAAAAATAAAAACACGTTCAAGCCGAAGCGTGGAGATGGGGTATCGGTTGACCAAATAAACTTGTTGCTTTGGCCTTCAGTTCAAAACCTGTTGCCCTGTCGATGGGTGGTGGCAGGAATAGAAGCCACAACAAATCGCTGGCTTGCAGCAAATATTTGCTCAGCAATTTGTTTGGCTCTGTCCTGCTCAAACCCCTCGATAAATTAATAGCTTAATGTGCGAATGGTCGAGGACTAGGGCCCGGCAATTAGCAGCTCGGGGCCAGGACATTGGGACAACTAAATTTGCATTAAACACATTTTAAATTAACAATTATGTAACCCAGACTCAGACTGGGACTCAAACCCTGAAATAAAAGAAATACAAGCAAAACTGTAACACCTCGGAAAGCAAAGAAGACACCTGATCCTGCGCCATCCTTCGGGCTGACTCTTGCTGTGTGCCAAACAATAACAAAAGCGGATTAACACTTAACTCGACGGCAATGATATGACCCAGACCAGCCTGAAACAGAAACAAAAGTCCCCTTCCCTTTGGCTCTTCCCCCAAAAACCCTTTAGGCGTTGGTTTGACCCGACCCTTTTGCTCAGTCAATCTAACTGGGGTTAGGAAACCCTTTTCAGGTGTTCTCGGGGTGGTAAAAACTCCAGAAATTACACTGAACAACACAGAAACATGGGGGACTGGCCAGGGTAGTAAAACTCTGAAAATACAGAAAACACAGGAAACTAAACCAATTTGCATACGTCTTTGATCGTATTTAGGGAAAGACAACAAGCCGCCGCACAACATTTCTGATTAATTTTCATTAGAAGTTCAAAAGTGGCGGCTGCCGCCCGGCTTTTGTTGTCCAGTGCTCGACGGCCAACGGGAAGTGAGCAGCCAATTGTTGTCCTTAAGCCGCAAAATTCACCCAAAGTTTATATTTTTGTTGGCCCTTTATTTTTATTTATGTCCGCACATATATATTTCTGGACCGGGCCTCGGCAATTTGCCTGGTAATTTTTTATTTTTTTTTTTTGCTGGATGACCTGCTTGCTGGCTATATCTACTTTTCCGGCAGTTTCCTAAGCAAGAGGGTTTCTTTTTTCGTTCCCGTTGTTGTTGTTGTTGTTGTTGCGTTTCGCTTTCAGTTTTCAGCGCGAGAATGTTTCCAACTGAGTTGATTATGCTCGGCGCAAATCAAAGGCAGCCCGCCCGAGTATCCTAATATCCATCCTGCCAACCGGTATCCTTAAATTTTCAACATTCTCCTCGGCTTTAGTTTGAGCTCGCTCCCGCTCTTTGTTCAATATATATATATATAAACATATATATACATAGCTCAGTCTTTTATCTGCGAGGAGCTCCCTCGAGCCGTGACCTTGTCAGAGGGGTTGCGTTCGAATCTCGTACGCGGGCGGCGGGGAATGTGTGTCCGCGGGGGGTTGGGTAGAGCTGGATATTTGCGACCTAAATATTTCAGAATTAATTTACCAAATTAAAGCCGGTCTGCTTATCCAAGCCACTGAGCATCGCAATTTATCTGCAAACATGGCCGCACACACCCACACACCACACACACACATAGGCACGCACACCTATTCATGACGGACGCCCAAAGGTATTAATTAGTATGGCCCAGCGAACAAAAAACCAGAGAGAAAGAGAACGAGAGCTAGACACAACACGCCACTAAAACTTGTTATAATGCAATAAAGCATAAAACACACGCCCACAAAAATCCATAATCCGAGTCTCAGATTTTCCTATTTTTTTCTTCCGTCGAAATCGAGACATTGAGTCCATCTTTCGGGGTGTTGACACGGCATAAACACAGACAGACAAACACAGGCAGTCAAAGTGGAACGGATAATAAAACCCGGCGAGTATATATAGGGCAGTAATATTTCCTTTTTTATTTTTATAACCAGCACTTGTGGGGCATAAAGGTATACAGCTTTCAGTTACAGTCAGCAAAAAAATTTTGGAACAAAGAAACAATTTTTTTATAATGAAATATATAGAGATATAGTATTGTATATGAGTGGAAAAATAAACAAAATACGGAGAGATACTCCAGTCCCTGAAAGAAAAATATGAATATATTTATTTTCCATTGTCCAACAGCTCAGTAAAGTATGCTTTCTTTGTCTCTATACTACAAGCTTGCAAGTTTATTAGAAATATTACTTATTTTCCTAGTGATAGGTAGTTTAAGGTCTGAATTTGTTTAAGAATTAATACAGGTATAACAAGACAAAAAAAAATGTTAATCCTATGAAAAGCGGATAGACAAAGCCATAACAGCTGGACAGAAAGTTCGAGGGTTTTTTTTCCTCAATGGATTATGATTTGTTCACCACAGAAAGTTGGAGCACTGAAGCACCGCGGATTAAAATCCTTTGAAGGCGGCTTAATAGTAGAGAAATAATTGGTGATAATTAAGCTCTCTTACAATTCCCATTTCACGGATTGTGACCCATCTAGCAACCAAAGCAGAATTTATTATTATTGCCATTGTTTGTTTGTACTCTTCTTTCGGCGGTACTTGATGTGGCAATTCCTGGCGCCTTTTCCGCAGTGCGATAAGCGGCCAAACGGCATAACGGGAAAAGCAAAAAAAACAAAAACCTCAAATGTATACATTTGAATGCCATTATCACAAAGCGCTGGCTGATAGGCAGCGGGCAGGAACCGGCGGCAATTTAGCCGCAGAAAGCCACTCATTGTCTGGCGGCTATGCCTTGTGCGAGAGTGCGTGTGTGCAGTGAAAAAAATAGGATAAATAATTCTAGTTTGCTGGAATGGAAATTATAAAAATTTAATTTAAATATCTAAGGAAGGTTGACTATTTTGGGACCAATTTTTTCTTCCTTCCTTCCTTTTTAAATTTGTTTATAAATTTATTAGATTTTCTCTGAAAAAATTATTTAAAAGAAATACATTTCAAAACTATATAAAACCCATTAAATATTATTTAATTTAGTTTCCCTTTCCGCTTTTGCAAATACCGCAATTAAAACACGACAATCGGATGATTTCTATTTATTATAGACTTTATATTTTGGTACCGTGTGCTGTTGTGTACCTTCTGCTGTGGTTGGTGCTCCAGTGTATGCGATTATTTCCAAGCAATTTACTTTAATTCGTCGCATTTTAGAGAGCCAGAAATATGCCAGAGACAGAAACACACAGAGGCAAAGTCATCAAGCGACTGGCTGAAGTACCGACAAAGTACAAACCCCAAACTCCACCCAGTTAACCCCTCTTCGCATCCGCTTAACCTGTGCCAGCCCGGCCAAACGTTGGTTCAGCCCTGGTAATTCCGTTTTTATTGACTGCAATCATCATCTCCATCATCATTATCATTCTCGCACAGCCATACGGCTTTGCTTTTTCGGTGGCCCTCCCATGTGGACACATGTTTTTCCGGATTTCACCAACCCACACTAACAGTTGTAATTGCAATTTTGTTTAAAATTCGGGCACTGGCAAATTGAAACTACGGGCAAATTATGGCAAATAGGGGGGTTGGCCAGATAAATTGATCGACAAAACAGATATAGCTGCAGATACGATGTTGACCCAAAAGCACCCGCAGCTGCATAAACACAAATCCCCACAGACACACAGATAGAGAGAGATATACAAATTGCTGAATTGCGGTTCCGGAAATATGGGTACTTATATTTTCGGAATTTAAATTAACTTTGGTAATGAGATATTTGGACATTTTTTATTGACCAATTAAATGTTTGAAATTGAAATTTGGCATGCGAGTGGGGATACTCTAGATATTTACTTGCAGTGACAATAGAAAATTAGCTTAATGTTTTAATGCAAATGCAATTAAAATGCATAACACATGTTAGAGATTGGTTTTAATTAAAATATAATACCCGGTTTATATAAAAGTGGATAAACAAGCTTTACCTAATTACCTTTAACCATTTGAATAGAGTCTAAGTAAATGGTGTTTTTTTTTGTAATTGATTATATTTTAATATTCCAAAGAAATTTGATTTCTGCATATTAAAATACATCAATATAAATACTCCCAAAGAGTTTATTTATAATAATTGCTTCAAGCTAAATATGCCCGAATTGTATCCTCTTAACCGTAATTGCAACAAATCGGCTTGGTCAGGTTCACGCCTCCTCTAACAATTAATTTCGGATGTACAACAGGTGTCCTAAGCTCTAATTGATATCATGGCCTTTGTTCAGTGACCAACATCATGAGTGTGATCAAGTGAACTGCCACAGAATAGAAATTGAAGCGCGATTCTAAACGTAAACGGAAACGGAAACGCAACGCAACGCTCGAGTGTGCAAAATGTCAAATTTAAATCCGTCGAATGTGCCACGTCGCTTGGCTCCTGGGACGGCAACACCTGTGACCAACCGAGGTCTGGTGCCAGGTCAGGCCACCATTCCGGGTGCCGGAGCTGGTGTAGGTACCGGTAACAGTCCAGGTGCCAGTGACCCGGTGCCCGCTGTGCTAACGGCACGACTGACCTCCGCTAACACGGTAACCAGCACTGTAACGACCCTCGAGCAGCATCAGCATCAGGTGTTGCAGCACCAGGTGTCGCCGGAGCGCCACCAACAGCCCACTTCCTGCCCGGACTCACCCATTCGCCGGGTATCCTCGAGCTTGAAAAACTCAGCTTTGGATTTTGCCTCGCGGTTTTTCAACAAATGCAAAGCGGCCACATTCACGGTGGATGGAGCCACATATACAATCGGTGAGTAAACCAAGAATGGGAAATCGGGACGATGTGGAGGAGTATAATGGATTTCTATACATATGCATCTTGTTTGTTCGAAAATAATAATTATAACATTTTCTTAAAGAGTTATTACTGGCTTTGGTAATTAAAGTAAACATTTTATCTTTAAAGTTTCGTCTATATTCTCACACTGAAAATTCTACTTAAAATGTGTAATGTTAAGCCATCTTTAAAGGTGAAAACTTTCTGAATACCATAACTTTCCTATTCCTTGTTTTTCCAAGAGACATTCTGTCCACAGACCTGTACGAAAACTAACAAAGTTGTATGTTAAATGGAAGCATTTTCAGTTACCTGTGTGCATCGAAGGGGAATAACAATAGCCATTACGAGGTCAACAAGTGTCTGTACAGGGTGGAAGGGAGAGACCTCATGCATGGGAAATTTTGTTATTTTGGCATTCCTTTCATTGTTTTACACTCTTCCTTTCCCTACAATTTCCACCCCTCGCTGCACATTCCACATTTTGTGTGCAAGGTTATCGATTGACATTGGCCAGGTGCTCTTCCTGCGCCCTCGTTTCGATTCTGTTTTCGCTTTCCCTATCGATTTGACGTAGCCGTGACAGTAAAATTGGTAATTCACTGCGAACTGACGATGACGCGTCTCTGCTTCGTCTTGTCGTGTCTTGTTCTGGGAAAGATTGATTGCAATTTAATAAGCTGGTTATGGCCGCTGGCATGACATGCCTGGGAATGAGCGGAAGGCCAAGATGAAGGCACGCGAATATCATCAAAAGATGCGATAAACATATATTTAAATATTTTACATCTCCGGAAATGAGTGTACACATATGACAGGGTCTTACAAAGTTTAGTTTCAACGCTAAAAGAAAATAGGTAACATAAAATAGGTATTTAAAGAAGTTTCTAGCTATTTCTTAGTTACTAAATGATCAAACATTGGGTGTTGATTCAGTTACACCTTTTTTAATGTCAGTTATTATCAATCTAAATTAAGTTCCATATTTACCAAATTAAAAAAAGAAATATCTCATTATAAAGACTTATAGAAAATACAACAACTCCAAAAGAAAATATTTACTTTCACACAACATCCTGTATCCAAAATGTATTCATAGACCTAGACTTAAGTAAGTTTCCGCTTATACTCCAAGAACAACGCTTGATGGCAAATATTGATTGGAGGCATGCTTCCGTAGCCATTTCTTATTCAATTAAATTCAAGGCTTTACCTGAGCAGACGTGTGTTGGCATAGCAATTGTCGCCGAAATTGGAAACTCACGTGCCGAGGTGTTAAGTGTGTCTTACTGGTCCACCCCGAAGTTCTCCGGCCTCCCGCTGCCCCCCTCCCAGTGGAAACTCAGCCCCGGCAAGTGATATGCCAAAAAGATAACTTTGATACGGCACGCAACTTTGAATCCGGCCCAGTCCCAGGAGGCGAATTCGTAAACAGATTTTGCTGACTGAAGAGGATTTCTCTGCTCTCCGACGTTCGTGTGCGTGGGTGTTTATGTCCCGAAAATCTGCGTAAAATCGTCGGCTATATGCAAATCGTTTGAAATCGAACTGTAACTGTTTCGCAGTTGCTGAGTGAAATTTAAATCGAAGGGCTTTTTAATTAATGCCCGACCCTGGCACGTTAATGATATGTTTATATCCCAGCATCGATTTACATATCTGCATTCTTCACATACTTTTCAACTTTACATATTTTAATGACACCACAGGCCAGTATTATTAATGAACAGCGAGAAATGGGACACCTCTCAAAGGAAATTGCTGGGAAAATCATTTTATTACGACGGCTTCAGCTGTGTCCCTTCAATTAAAACTCGAGAGTGGAGAGGAGTTAGGCTGTGCATCCTTTGCAATTCCAAAGGGGCGTAATGCAATTAAAAGTGGCATCAGGAGGAGAACTAAAGAAAATTGAAGGAATTCCCAAGTCCGGCCGACTTTGTTCCGCCTGAGCGTGCCTCTGCCTCTCCAGAGTAGGGACTCCCACCCCTTGAAAGTTGTTGAAATGTGTCAAAGTATTTGTCCGATTTGCACTTGGAGAAATCCAGTTTGTGTGGAATAGAATATTAAAATACTTTGCTCTGAAAGTTTTCATTGCAGAATCTGAAGACAGAAGGAATTCCGCAGAGATTTTTTTTTTGATTTTTTCTCCTATTAATTAAGGGTCTTTTTTGCTAATAATATTGGCAGAATCTAATTCCTAAACAAACAGATTTAAATTTATAAATTTAAAACATAAAAACTGCCAAACTTTTGGTTTCTTTTTCGGAACAAAGAACTTAAATTACTTAGAGTTCTTCGCTCAGAATCCTATTATTAGTAAGTTTGCCTGCTGGCGCAACTTTGTCTGTGGCGTTTTAATCTTTAATTGTTGATTATGTATGCACAAGTGGCAGCGACGGAAGCTGCCACACAAGTGAGCAGCAGCCCTTGCAGCCAGGGACAGGAAAGACAGCCCAAGTTGTGTGCCCCAAAACCGAACCCTTGTCCCCGCTCCCAAGTGCACTGTACGTCGTCCTTAGTCCTTGGTTCTATTTCACATCGTCGTCGATGTCTGCTTGTGTAATTTGCAGTTGGCGGAAATTGCTTTGTCAACGCTGCCAGAGTGTGGAGCGAGAGGCAACTGGGCAGGACCAGCGCGTCAGCCACAGGAGGTCCTACCGATGGCCTAAGCCCGTGTCCTGAAGCTTGCCTCTTGGCGGCCACTGACTGATGTCATAGATGCGCAAATTAAAAATAATGACAATGAAGATTTTCCAAGCCAACAAGAAATTCTGGTTGCTTACGCCGGCCTAACCTTTGCAGTCACTTCATCAAACTATCTAAATTGTTTACAAGCGGAAATTAAATTAAATTGCAGTTTGCAAGTGCTGAAAAATAAGAGCGAGTATTTAACTATATATTTGGGTCACCTAGTTGACGTTTTCTAGGAGCATACCTTGTGTGGTGATATTAAAAAAAAATTTAATATAGAGTTACTGAAGCTGATACGAAACGATTGTAACGATGGTAATCACAGCGTTTACTTTAGCACCTTAATTGAAGTTTAAGACAGGAAAAAATGTTCAGGGAATAGGGAAAAATCCAATTCCGATTCCGCCTTACCTTCACCTGCCTCCCCGACAATCCATTCCGGCGTGCGACATTAATCAAGGCGGTAAACGACGGCAGCGGTGCCATTGGGTCGGGCATGACCAGCGCCCATTACCTCGACAAAGTCGTTGATTTACTTGCTTTCCACCGCCAATCGCCAGGCACCAGTCACCAGCACCCAGTCGTACCTGTTGCAATCGAGAATTTATCGATTGGCGCCGAAGGATTGGAGCAGAGTCCTGGCGACGAGCAACAAGCAACAAGAGTGGTAGAAAAATGAAAATCGATTTCACGCTCAAATTGATTTGGTTTTTATTGCTTTGGCCATTTAATTTATGTTTCCCGCGACAAAGGCTGGCTGCTATAAAAGCATGCCGAGGGATAACAATGCAGGGAGCAGAGTGAACGGAAGGCCCAGGAAGGACCCGAGTTGGATTCTTTGTTGCGTTACACTTTGACAATATTAGCGCTTATAAATTTAAATTGCTTGTACGTCAGACGGGTGGGGGATCCTTGTAGGAAAACAAGGAAACAAGTCGGCTTGTGGGCGGAAAACATTCCTTTGGCATCGAGGTGACGGCCCTGACAAGATGTCGCTGCTCCTGCTCCTGGGTTCGGTCTTCGTCCTGGCTCTGGTCTGGTCCTGGTTATGGTTCTGGTTCTTCTTGCCAATGTGTTGTTGCTGGCAACATTGATTTTTTGCTTTGCCACCGAATGCCAACAGCAGACTAACTCAACCCACTAAGCAAACCAAACCAAGCCCAGCTTTTTGGACCCACGCACACCCTACTTTATTTTGTTGTGAATGTCGGGTGTTTTTTTTTTCGGTTTTATTTTTGGGTGGAAAGTGAACAAGTGGATTTGCCCACTAAACTCCGACCCCACGCTTCCTCTGTCCAAAAATGCTGTTGAGGTTTGCGGGCATATTTTGGCAAAAATGTTTTTGCACCAAGTCAAAACGAACGCTCTTGGGGTATATTGGACTCTCAGAGCCTTGTCAGTTAGAGGCCAGAATGGCATTCTAAGCTTGTCTAAGCTGTGACGTCCAAATGCAGTTAAATTGGTAAAGTGTGCATTTAGAAAAAAGAATATATTTACCGAATGGTTTTTGTGTTTGACAGGTTGACATACTGTCGATTTTGTATATAATTAAATTACAACAGGCTGTTCAAATGAGATACGGACTATAAAGAGTTTTTACTAAAAACTTTTTAGTGAATGAAGTGAAGCTGTTTGTATACATACATTTAAAATTATTCTTTCTTTCCAATTATAAGCCTCTTTTTTGCAGAATTAAACTAACATTATACACAAGAACAATTTAAAATTTCCTTTGTAAAAATAAATATTTGCGCCATCCGTGTTTAGGGTATCTCTATAGTTCTTAACTCCCCGCTCATTAGTTGCTATATAGCTCTGCTCCGCCATCGTCAGACATCCTGTTGGCATCCTTTACTTCCTGTCACCGTCGTTGGCTGACTGCCGTTGTCACTTTCAACACTCTGCCACCGCCTTTTGCAATTTGTTTCGAATTTGGCATTAATTTTTCACACAGGGCCAGCAGGGAAATTGAAATGTTGCCATAACGGAAAATCGTTACGAGGATGCTGATGTTGCGGGCAGGCGATGTGAGATTTTACAGGTTTTCTACTCTCAGTGAAGCCTTAGAATTCAATTAAAAGTTTATTAGTCAGGCGAAGACCAAGTTAACTCTGTGGCTAAAACTGTGTTAATCGAATGAAACTACTTAGGCTGAAACTTTTCGAGCTTAACATTCTGTGGCAGCTATGTAGCACGGGCGGCGACTGAACCCCCCTAAGATACCCCAAGACAGGCAGACAGGATACAGGATAAATACTTCCAAAATATCGCAGAATAAATATCCATTTCCATCTCCCCAAGCCACTGCCTGTCCTCATCTTTAATGGCGTCGGCATTCAATTTAATTGCCATCGTTTCCGTAGCTGATTGCTCTCAATTTCAAGCCGGCGACTAGGCAAAGCAACCGCTGGGCCTCCGACTGGCGTTTGCTGTTGGTCAGGTGCTACACGGCCAGGTGTTTGGCGAGTCATTTGGCAACTTCAATCAACGGAAATTGAAACGCAAACGTTGGGCATCAATTTCCCCACGAGCTTTTCCGAACCTCTCCCCCTCCAAAAACTGAAACGTGCGAATGATGAGACTGAAGGCGAAGTCTCAACTCGCAGCACTCCCTGGAGTACTTAACAGTCCAACTTCTACATACTACGTGCGACTTATGGAGAAAAATTTAAGTTGGTCTTAGATTCCCAAATAAATGTTCTTAGAATTAAATGAGTTTCTCTTCAACCAAACTAACCGACTTTCCTGAACGTTCAGTTGTACAAGCTTCCCTGTAGTATCTCTACATGTAGACTCCATGGCCATATCTATTCCGGCAGTTATTGTTTGCCCAATCCATTCCCAACTTCATATTTATTTTACGGCCAGAATTGGGAATGAAAACCAAACCTAGTGCCACTGAGGATAACCAACTTGTTGTTGTTTATTTTCATCGCCCAAGCTGTAGGGAACGAAACGAAAAATTTAATTTAAAAAACAAGTAACTCGATTGGCGTGTGAATGCCTGCTCCATCCCACGTTGGTTGGCATCGAAAAAAAGGAGAAAATGAAATAAAAAAAAAATTGTTTACATTTCATGGCCCAGCGCCAAAGCTTCACGTCGCCTTCATTGCGGGTGACAACATTTCACTAAAAAAAGGGACACACTATTTTAAAAGGCAGGTCTATGGTGTTGAAAATACGTTCCGGGTTTAAGCTGATAAAAGGGAAAACGCCGAGAGATTGTTTTAATTTGTCAGAGTTAATCAAGGGAAAAAAGGACCAAATTAAATAAAGGTTTTTTTATAAAGCTCTCACAGCTAGGGATATTCATTGCATATTTAAGGTCAGTTGAATTTTATATCAAAAAGCCATATTATGTTTCTCAATTCAATGAATTTTCGCCACTTAGCCAACCAGAGAAGAGGAGGAGTAAAGGCTGCTCGCTTACATTCCAAAAATATTCAATTCATTTACATCACAAATGCACAACCATATATAACCCGTCGTCGATGAGTGGATAAAAATACCGAGTGCTATGGGAGTTCATCTTCCATCGGGCAGACCGCCACCTAATTGAAATTGTGGTCGCATCATCAATCATAGCCACATAACGTATACGCACCGTATGCGCACTCCAGAGCCCTGCCAGCATAAGCAATATTCTTATCAATTTACCAAAACACTCCACGCCACCTTGTGACCGACCAGCAGCCGACGACGACCGACAGCCCACAGCCTCCACGCGGACGGCTATGCTCGATATAAATTATTATGGCAATCATCGGTGACTTTTATTCAGGTCCTGAGCCAGCTGGGGAAAACCCTAAGAAAAATTGGTTCGACTGGAAGAGTGAACAAAGTAAAAGAAAAGCAAAATGCGCAAAGAACTGAAAAACAATAACACAGCAGGTGATATTTTTTATGGCCAGCTTTCTCGCATACCTTTTCGGTTCTTTCTTCGTACTTTTTTTATGGCTTTCTCGGGCGGCGCCTTGAACCTGAATGAAACGTGCCAGAGATGTCGGCGGTCCTTGTTATTATTTTCGATGTTTTCGTTCTGGTTGGGCATTCATTAAGCATCCGCTTCTTCTTAAACTAGGTGTTTGTAAAACGCAGGGGTATATAAGAATTCGGTAAAGAAATACATAATTTAACAAATTAAACTGATACTCACACATTTAATTTTATATTTATGGTAAATACTACTTAATATATATACCCTTAAGAAGAGTGAAAAGTGAAGTAAGGAAAATCTGGAACAGATCAGAATCCAGCACGAAGGACTAATG